>JASCZW010011541.1:0-31667 GCA_034211315.2 Aedes japonicus
GTCAGAAGCACTAAGCATTAGTTAACACAGAAAGAACATCCGTTCATTCCACGATAACAATACAAAGAGCTACGAATAATTTGTTACCAATAAAAAAAACGTCTCTCTGGTGGTGCATGAACGACTGATAGATCTACTTTATTGGCTCAAAATGTAAATGAAAAAAGCCCACCCCGAGGATTCGGGGTATAAATTTTTAATGTTTCTGATATGGGTTTCGATTCTACATTTTTAGGAAGAGCTGTTATTGAGTCCGTGGGTGATCTCACTAAACCATGTTAACTCGTGAGAAGTTACTTAATTATTGTGCAGCAGGTTCTCTCTCTCGACAGTGCTTCAATTTCTATTTTTGGATAAATTAATGATTCCCGCTATCCCAGCAGGAACACCAACACTTATGAGTACGAACGAAGACAGGCAGCGGTTGGCTGGTCTTCACGAAATTTATTTTGTGCATTGTACATAAATGGTGTAATGTTAGCTTTTTGTTAGATGACAAGCCATATGAATGTTTCATACAATTTATGAGACATTTGTTCCATGCACAAAATCCATGCTTACGAAACGTGTGAAAGCTTATCTTCGAAAATAAATTTTCAGTGTAGCCAAAGAAAAATCACGTTATATATATAAAGGGTGTTTCGATCCAAATTTGGTCGACTTAAACTTGACGTATTTCGTTTCATCGTGCATTAAAATTTTTAGTACAAGCACACATTTTGAAGATGTGTGCGTGTAGCATCATGCCTATTATTTTAATTTTGAGATTGGCACTTCAGTAATCAAGGTAATTCAGAAGCAACGCATCAAAATTTTACACGTGCATGGCGAGAATCCAAACTACTCTCGCGCCAAGATGGCGAAATGGTTGAATGAGGCTAAATCAATTGTCACCAACGTATTAAAAGTGTTCGGTGAACGTTTGTCGACAGCCAGGAAAGCTAGGTCGGCGGGAAATCGAAAGCCGGAGGCCACAGCGACGACAGAAAGAGTTGCCCGCTGTTTCAAGCGGAGCCCCAACCTCTCCGTCCGAGATGTCGAAAAGAAGCTGGGAGTTGGGCCTTCAGTCGTGGATAAATCACAATTATATAGAAATGAATGGAAAAAGTAGAATATATATTTTTGAGATGGACTTGGTTGTCCAAACTGCCGTGGAGTTCATAACTTAACATCTTAGATTGCAACAGTAGCTTTATCCGCTTTACAATGTTATGATATATATTCAAACATATTCAAAGAATGGCCTGGAAGACCAACAGACATTATGAGACAACCTTAGGATATTCATGCCAAACAAACTAACTTAACGTTGTGCAGCCAATAAAACTACAGTTACAATTGTAGAATTTATGTAAAGAATGACCTAAAACTAACAAGATTATCCTATGAAGTCTGTACTGCCGTTATACGCGTAACTGTCCCATGTTCTATATTTTACCTTACCAATCAGACTAAGGCCAGCATGGCCTCTGCTGTACACAGAACTTGTCTCCATTCTATTCGGTCCATGGCTGTCACTCGCCAGCCTCGCTGTCTGCGGAGGGTCCGCAGATCACCTTCTACTTGATCGATCCACCTTGCTCGTTGCGCGCTTCTTCTTCTTGTACCTGTCGGTTCGTTTTCGAGAACCATTTTCACAGGGCTGTCGTCCGACATTCTCACGACATGCCCAGCCCATCGTAGTCGACCAATTTTTGCGATGTGTACGATGGGAGGTTCTCCCAGCAACTGGTGCAGTTCGTGGTTCATTCACCTCCTCCACGTTCCGTCTTCCATCTGCACTCCACCGTAGATGGTACGCAGCACCTTCCGTTCAAAGACTCCAAGGGCGCGTTGGTCCTCCACTAGCAATGTCCATGTTTCGTGGCCGTAGAGAACTACCGGTCTAATTAATGTCTTGTAGATGGTCAACTTTGTGGTTCGGCGAACTTTGTTCGATCTTAGCGTCCTTCGGAGTCCAAAGTAGGCACGATTGCCAGCCATAATGCGCCTTTTTATTTCTCTGCTGGCGTCGTTATCGGCGGTCACCAATGAGCCCAGATACACGAATTCGTCTACTACCTCGATTTCATCACCGTCGATCAGAACTCGTGCTAGGAGGCTAAAATTGTCTTCTCGTGAGACTCTTGCCATCATGTATTTTGTTTTCAACGCATTAATCACAAGCCCAATCCTACCAGCTTCAGCCTTAAGTCTGATCTGTACGTTTCCGCCATCGTCTCAAAGTTACGTGCTACAATATCAACGTCGTCGGCGAAGCCAAATAGTTGGGCAGACTTCCTGAAGATCGTGTAACTCGTGTCTGTCCCAGCTCTTCGAATCACACCCTCCAGTGCAATGTTAAACAACAAACACGACAATACATCACCTTGCCGTAGCCCTCTCCGAGATTCGAAGGGACTCTGTAGCATCCCTGATACTCGGACGATACATATCACTCGATCCATCGTTGCTTTGATCAACCGCGTCAGTTTTTCCGGAAATCCATATTCGTGCATGATTTGCCATGGCTGGATTCCCCATATACATGGGACAGTTATGCTTATAACAGTAGTGTAGACGCTTCAGAATATTCATTGAATATGTTTGAATAGTAATCGTAATTTTGTATAACCCAAGAGGCTCCGGTTGCTACTTTATATCTTAAGTTCTGAACTCAAGTCAGTTTTTATGAACTTGAACATCCCAAGATAATCGGATAATGACTGGTGACCTTACAGAAGATTCGCTGAATGTGTTTGAATGCATATCGTCACCTAGGTTATAAAGCTAATGCTACGACTGTAGGACCTAACTTCTGAACTGAATGGCAGTTTTTGGGAGAACATCTCAAGATATATCATTCTATCATCTAAGTTTCACTCAAATTTATTAACTACACAAGTGTACGCGTCAGTGATGGTTCGGACAAGTGCGAAGACGCGCCAGTGCTCTTTCTGTGATCTCGCTAGTGAGCGAATGAGGTGGTTTACTTTGTTATGAAGCGTCATAGCGAATTTTCAATCACTGCTTTTATATTAACAGAAGAGCCCATGCCAGTGGGCTCACTGGAGCGCACGCTTCAGGGAATTTATCTGCTTTCGCGTTTGTGAATTTGAGAGCTCTTCTCCTCACTCTAGAGCGATCGAGTGTAGTTTGAATAAAAGCCATTTATTTCACTCACATGCGATACCCTCTTGCAAACATGGGGATGAATATAAACTAGAGAGAAGAGCTCTCGTTGTGGTTGGAAGAGTGTGTGGAAAAATTAAAATCTCTCTCTGCCACACGGAGGACATGGTCATCACTGACTGCAGCTGTTTCGCGCCGTCAAGCTGATGGATAGACCAGTTTTCACAAATGTTCACACTATTGAGCGTTTCCAGATGAAATCAGCCGGAAAAAGTCAAAATCTTGCACGACCCTCTCCGATTTGGATGAAACTTTGCACATGTCTTCGGAATTGGTGATGATGGATTTTCCGCCGGTTGAGGGAATTTTTTGACTCATTAGCATTAGCATTAGCATTGACGTTTGCACACCTCGTGGATGGAGCCACGATGAGGAATAATTCGTTGAAGACATTGCATGCCACCATGAAACGAAACCGGTTTCTGATACGTTTCTTCACGCAATAATCTCCACGAAGACACTCCTCAATCGCTCACCTGGCCACGTCCATGCAACCGTTGGTGATAGGGAGGATTTGGTATCTACCTTAAGAAGACACGGGGAACCCACGTAGCCTTCAGTAGATATCAAAGGAAAAAGGAAATGAATAGTCGGAGAGAATAGTTGAACAGAATGCCCTGTTTGGTGCACAGAACAAAAATGTATTCAAAAATGGTCGTTGGGAGCATCTAGTCTAAGAAGGTTAAGTGATGCTCCATTTATCTTCAAACGGTTGGGACCTTAGCAATAACTATAGTCCTAGCTCCCTATGGCTTATGGTTATAGCGCCATTACTCGCTCTCTGAAAAGAAAGAAGAAAACGCCAAATCATATGTTCCCCGCCTCCCCCCATCACACACACACACTCACATATACCTCACTCGCCCACATCACTACTTCTGTTTGGATTTAGATTAGTGAGCGCCGACTGATAGTTAAAAGCGTCCTAACAATTCACCAACTGTCAAATATTGCAATTAAATGTCGACTACAATGTTTACAGGTTACAAAAATAATTGATTGTTGATTGTAAGGAAATGTACCTTATAGTTAACCTTTTATTAAACTTGATAGTTTATCACTGTTAATACTACTAATGTTAAAATTTGAATCAAAATAACCGAGAATAATAGATATCAGCGGCCGTAGCACTGAAAACAAAATTTTCAAACGAATTAACTCGACAAAATGATAAGTGCTAATGACCAATAGGTCTGTGCCATTACAGAGAGCAAAAAATAACAAGAGAAGGGGAAGGCATATTAGATAGGAGAAAGTATGAGAGTAGTTGTTGAATTCAGGGCAAACCCTTTCTCATGAAGAAATAGTTTCATATCATCTCTCTCTCTTTCGGTTTAACTTCCTGCCCGGCCACTAATCCAACATACTTACCGCAAGGATTATACATATCGAACAGCAAAAACGCACAAAACAATTAGTAGAAGAAAAGAGAGACAGACAGAAGAAGGAAAAGACGATAAGATGCACGTCTGGATATGCAACGCATTTGATCCCGTGATTGAAAATGACAAATACAAATTTGTCAATATATCTTCATACTACCGGAACCGTAATATTTTAATTCAATACTTAGCTGAATGTTTGATCCGGTATCCAATTGCAGAAATAGGCAAGACTCACGACTGCATCTTTTATCTAACTGCATGTTCACTAATCACCTAAGAGAAACTCCTGTTAATCAACTTGCGAGTGCTCATCCGTTTTCAGAACAAAACACTCGGCCAGTGTGTTGGTGGCATCACATAAACGTCCCCGCGGCGGTATTGGTACCGACCAGCTGCCAATCGTTGGTCGCGCAAAGAAGCAACATCCTACAGGAGAACGACAGTAAAGAAGCCATCTTAAAGAAATAACCTCCAACGGGAAGGTTCAATTCCCGAAAATTCCACTATCCACTGAACCGGTTATAGCACTTCACTTTTCCGCCGCTGCCGAACTGGTTAAAATTAATTTTCTTCAAATTTAGTGAAAACTTGCGAAAAAAAACTGACAGCAGAGAAAACAAGTCCACTCGCGGCCGGTTGAGGGAATTTTTTGACTCAAGACATTTTTTCCAAAAGGGCGTATGTGTTTTGTCATGCGTATTTTTCAAAAAATCATAACTCGAAAACCGTTGGTTGTAATAAAATTTCGTCTGAGAAGAATTTGTAGTTAATTAATTTGACTTTATAAAAGAAATATGTACACCGTAAAAAAAACAAATTTCTTCAAAAAAATCAAAAATAAAACTTAAAAATCAATTAGCAAATCTGTCCAACGTACGATTTTTATAAATTTTAGTTTTCCAACTACAAGCACTTGTTGAGCTCATCGCAGAAGATACGCTATACAGAAGTTGTTCTCACGACTGGCCAAAAGCTAACCCTTAGGATTCATAAAAAAGTTCTTAGAAGTAAGAAAAATTAAGGTTTTTTCCAATTTGTTGTTTTTGCATAAGTAACCATATTTTAATAATATAATATGATTCTTCTATTGATTTTAAACAAAAATGCTCTTGGTGAGCAACATTCTATATGTACCCGTTTTCGAGATAATTGGAAAGTAATGTCGAAAAATGGCTTTTTCCATGAAAATATCCGTTTTTCAAAAGTTAGTCGTGATTGTCCATCTTCAAAAGTATTTTTTTCAACTTGTACATAAAATTTTCAACAACTATCCTTTTGACACCAAGAAGATTGAACATCTACTTAATTAACGAAATTAACGAATCTTAATTACCAAATAAAAATTTTGAGTTTTTTTTGTTCATACATGATTTATTTATTTTTTCTACTATTTTAAAAAAAAATTGTATTTACATTTTTACAAACACTATTTCCTGACATTCCTATAAATATTATGAAAACTCAGTATTTCGTCAGTTAAAAATATTTTCGCAGCGATTTTGTTATCTGCAACTGGAATGAAGGAGTGATATTTTTGTGTACCAGGAATCATTCTTGTTTGCTGATAACTACCACCCCATTCTGCAGCTCCCTCTTCATATTCTTCTTGTGAAACATAGCAAAGTGATATTTTTGTGAAATTTTCTTGATTTCTCTTAATAGCCCAATCATACAAAGTTTTCGCACTTGTTATTGGATGTTCATGTTGTTTGGCCAAGCTTGCTCTTGTTGCCATTCGTTTTAATGTGCCGCCAATTGCATCACATGGTCCCTTACCATGTGAAGTTGCGAAAAAATGCCACTCAGAATCAATGTTGTATTTCTCTTTAAACTTGCAGAGGCTTGCAAAAAATTTTCTATTTTTGTATTGGGAAGCAGCCCCATCAGACATTAAAATGGCCTTTTTTATATTCATTAGTTGATTTAAATACGTTAGTAATTTAGAAATAAATACTTGTATCGCAATTGTATCATGTCTTAGAACTTCTGATATTGCAACAAAACTTAGATTTTTAAGCATTACTGACTCCATATAATAAATAACAAACGGATGAATTGTAGCCTGATCATTGTTCCAATGATGACTTTGAACAGCATCTTGAAGTACAAATGAATAATTCTCTGCAAAATCGCAAATAATAACTACTTCTCCTTCTTTTAATGAAGACTTTGTATCTTTTAAAAATTTAGATTGCTTTGTTTTTATATAATCATGAGTTAATAGTTTTTCTAATTTCTCGCTACAATATTCAACAAATTCATCGACAGGTTTCAATAGCGTTTCTAAATTACATCTATCAGTTGTAATCCATTGTTCGAACGATATCTCAGACAAGTTATGTTTCTCAAGTTCTTTTAAAAATCTTATCTCAAATTCTGACAGCGTGGGACAATTTTCGCATTCACGGAGGTAACAATATTTTGATCTTGATGATGAATTACACAATAACTTCTCAAAATGTTGATTACAATCAGTGTTGAATGAATATTTTTTTAAACTGTGAAGCATTAAATCGATATTTTCGTGAATTGCGCAAACACAAACGTTGTGAGAACCTGAAGCAATTAGCAATTTACAATGTTTTGGTCGTAATGCTGCAAAAGTACTAAATCCAATTTAATGTTCACTGACTTCTTTAAATTGAGTGAAAGTTTCTCTAAGTGATGAAAGTAATAACCGTTTTTGAATTTGTTGACGCTTACCATTAGTGTTTACAGAGACATAATCTCTTTGTCCCGGCATGGCTCTGCTGATGTCGTCCTCGTCAAAAAATTGTATCACTTGATTCTTTATATCCGGATTCAAACGATTCCCCGATCTGTCGTTGGGGGTAGCCAATACTCCATTTCCGGCTGCCAATTCTTTTGCTTGTAATGCAAGGTATTTGTTTGTTTCAAATTTGCTCGTTATCTGCTGAATCGTCCACGAACTAGGCAAAACTGTTAATATACGTATTTTATCTAGGGTAAGGGGATGTAATGTTAGCCTAGCTCCTTCATTCGGCCTATGTACAAAATGTGTCATTAATTTAGCAATAATCAACAAAATCATGTTGCTATTAAGATGTCCGATGTAATCCGAAGCAATTAAGATAATATTAATCAACTTATAGTTTTTCACTTCCGCGTAATTTTCGATTTCTTGAACTTTTGGGGCATGATGATTTCACTGGTTAAGCTGAACAGATGATCTACACGATCTTCAAGTGATCTAAACTTGGCTTAATTGAATCGATGAAGCAAGGAATGCAGTCTGAATGTACAGAAAATAGTTACACGTTACAAACTAACTGTTCCTATAGCTAAAACAACAAATATTTTACAAGAAAATCGTAGACCCAATGTTGGGGACATATTTTTTGTATGTTCTAATTATGGCCTGTTGTATCAACAACGTAGTAAAAAGGTTGTTAATGGTAAAATTTCAAGTGAAAATGCATGTGTGTGGTTGCTTATGTTCAAGTGGCTCGTCTTAACACAAGCCGAAGGAACTAAGTCGTTGTATAGTGGATTTACAATGTTTTCATTATTGAATGGCTATAAATCATATATGAACATCACTTATGTCTTTCAAAGCAGTTTTACTATAGTTTGTTTTGTGAAATTTTGTGTTTAGTAAAGCGAATACAGCTGGCAATGCCTTAATTCATAGAATCAGATGAAAATACTGTGCAAAGACTGCATTTAGTAATAAATCCATCGAATAAGACGAAGTTGAATCCATGAATAGACCCAATTTGGTGCCTATAGACCGACATTAAATCCATATCCCTTGAAAGTTTCTTACTTTATAATGAGAGTTGTGTAACTTTTCGTGATACATGCTACCAAATGTCTTATCAAACTTATCTTAGCAAGTGTAGAACTAGTTGAATCTCGCCTTCAGCTTGTAAAACTTTAAGAGTTATAATCAAAAATGTAATCTATGGTTGCATAATAGGCTGAGTCAAGGGACACATACCTATTCTCGAACAATCTGGTTCTATGAATTTTTCTTTCAATTTGAAAATAATTTCATCATATTCCACAACCTTTGTTTTCAATGCATTGAAAATGTAGCTAACTCTTCGACTTCTTCTTGTGGTGGTAAGCTGAATAGATATTTTCCAATACCTGCTACAATTTCGGCAAATTTTTGCCGACGGTATTTATCGTTTTTCAATTTTCTAATGGATATCGGAGACACATTTATTCCTGCAATTCCATTATTGAATAACTCAATGTTGTGTATCCTGGAATAATCCGGTAGGTCACTGTCCTGAGAAGCTGCCGATGGTATTTCCTCCAAATCGTTCCGTGATGTGGTTGGTGCTCCACTCTTTCGACAGGATTACGAAGATACGCATATAACCGACATGAATCACAAATTCTTAATGACGTGTCCAAAGTTTTTCAATTAACTTGTCAGTTAAATTTCTAAGTTTAGGCGAACACCGTCTCCCGATTTCACGAAAAGGTTTACAACAATGCTTTGTTTCGAGTTCCATTTCAAATCGTTTTACACTTTACGCTACTTATGAAAGACACTGTTAAACTGATGTCATGACTTTGTAATGTAATCCTTTTTATACGTACTAGGTACGCACTTTAGGAACTTTTTTGAAATATTTGAATGTGCAGGGGTATGCATGTAAATTATATTTTCTGTCAACACCAAAGGGAATGCATGAATAGGTATAAATGGGCTTAATAATTGTATTCTTACTGGTATAAACAGTTTAACTAATTAAATACATTATGTTTCTACCTGAACTAAATACGCTTGTACACTAACATGAATACTAATTATTTTTGTTGCGGGTTAGGTTTTCATAATATACTGTAAGTAAAAGCAGCAAATTTTGTCGTGTTACCTACAGTAAATATCAGGAATCAGTTTGTCTAGTATTCTCGGTAATCGAAGGTATATTGTAGAAAATTTTATGTACAATTTGAAAAGAATACTTTTGCAGATGGACAATCACGACTAACATTTGAAAAAGGGATATTATCATGGAAAAAGCCATTTTTTCGACATTAATTTATCAAAATTATCTCGAAAACGGGTACATTTAGAATGTTGCTAACCAAGAGCATTTTTGTTTAAAATCACTAGAAGAATCGTATTATATTATTAAAATATGGTTATTTATGCAAAAACAACAAATTCGAAAAAAACTTGAATTTTTCTTACTTCTAAGAACTTTTTTAAATTAAGTTGCTCCATCGTAGAACAACTTCTATTCTTCTTCTTATGACTCAAAGCCTTTTTGAAAAAAAAATTATAAAAATCGTACGTTGGACAGATTTGCTAATTGAATTTTAAGTTTAATTTTTGATTCTTTTTAAGAAAAAAAAAATTTTTTTTTCAGTGTACATATTTTTTTTATAAAGTCAAATTAATTAACTACAACTTCTTTTCAGACGTAATTTTATTACAACTAACGGTTTTCGAGTTATGACATTTTGAAAAATACGCATGACAAAACACATACGCCCTTTTTAAAAATCTGTCTTGAGTCAAAAAATTCCCTTAACCGGCGGAAAATCCATCGTCACCAATTCCGAAGACATGTGCAAAGTTTCATCCAAATCGGAGAGGGTCGAGTTCAGTCATTTGCTCATTTGGCAGAGAAATGCTCTATTACCAACTAACCGAAACCCGTTGGTAAAACGGGTGACATCGGGCGCTGGAGTTGGGCAGTCTCCTTACCAACTCAAGGGGCCAGATTCTGCTAAAGGCCCTGGTCAGGCTGAACGAATACCTAGCCAATGTAGGTACCAAAAGTACCTACCACAGAAATGGAGTGGAGTCGATCATGGACGTGAGGTGACGTTCTGTAGCCAGGGACTGTCGAACAATTGGAGGGTGGAGAGTGTCTGCACCAATCCTCACGAATCACTTGTGGGTTAATTAAAGTATCGTCTACGATAATAGGTAGCGTGCAGAAGGAAGAGCACCCACTCCATTCGCACGCAGAGTGAGGACATCATACTTCGATGAAGAAGTGTTCAAAGTATGCGGCGATCAATTCGTAGCGCTACTTACATGTGGGTCATTCCATATCAAGTGACCGGAGAAATGCATTGACCCTCTTCGATTCGAACCAAAATTGACTGATATACTAGGTACTAGGTTCTAATCAAAAATCCAAAGTTTAAGACCAATCGGTAAACCCCTCGGGCCATGGTTTTACACTATTTTTGAATTTTAATTCATTGAATAAAACATGAAATCTTTAAAAATCAATATCTCCATGACGGAGCAAATTGTTTTGTCTCGTTAAGTGTTTCTTATGTAAAAAAAGTCTGCTAAACACATTAAAGCCATAATTTTTTTTTAAAAAGTGGGGGCATTTTGAGAAAAACGCAATTTAATATTTCAACCACAAAAATAACAATGTTGGCAACACTGTAAAAAATATAAAAAATATTTATTTGGTAGCAAATTTAATTTCCTTCAAGAAAAGTATCTAACATTATTTGTAGCTCTTTTATTCATTGAGATATTCAATAAACAATATATTGACTTTTCAAAAATCTCAAAAAAAATGGGGGCAGCCCATGGGCCGAGGGGTTTACCGATTGGTCTTATGCTTTGTATTTTTGATTAATAGCCCAGAACAAGTATATAAGCCAATTTTGGTTTGAATCGAAGAGGGTCGATGCATTTCTCCGCAGAAAGCCAGTTTGCCTTGAACTGCTGCCCGTCCTTAGCAGTTTTTTTGGTCTTCTTTAGGTTCCGCTTGACAATAGCCCAGTATTTCTCAATTGGGCGGAGCTCTGGCGTGTTGGGAGGGTTCTTGTCCTTGGGAACCACCTGCACGTTGTTGGCGGCGTACCACTCCATGGCCTTTTTACCGTAATGGCAAGATGCCAAATCCGGCCAAAACAGTACGGAACAACCGTGTTTCTTCAGGAAAGGCAGCAGACGTTTATTCAAACACTCTTTCACGTAAATTTCTTGGTTAAAAGTCCCGGAAGCTATGAAAATGCTGCTTTTCAAGCCACAGGTACAGATGGCTTGCCAAACCAGATATTTCTTTGCGAACTTTGACAGTTTCGTGTGCTTGAAAATATCTGCTACCTTTCCCCTTCCTTTTACCGTATAAAACTCCTGTCCCGGAAGCTGCTTGTAGTCGGCTTTGACGTAGGTTTCGTCGTCCATTACCACGCAGTCAAACTTCGTCAGCATCGTCGTGTACAGCCTCCGGGATCGCGCTTTGGCCGTCGTATTTTGTTTATCATCGCGATTTGGAGTCACTACCTTCTTGTAAGTCGATAGTCCGGCTCGTTTTTTGGCTCGATGCACGGTTGTAGACGATACACCCAGCTTATTTGCGGCATCTCGGAGAGATAGGGTAGGGTTTCGCTTGAAACTACCGGCAACTCTCTTTGTCGTCTCAGCGGCTTCCGGTTTTCGATTTCCCCCCGATCCAGACTTCCTGGCTGTCGACAAACGTTCCCCAAACACTTTAATTACATTTGTATCGGTTGATTTGGCAACTTTGAGCGATTTTGCCAACTTTGCGTGCGAGTAGCTCGGATTTTCGCGATGCGCGAGCAAAATTTTGATACGCTGCTCTTCTTGCTTGGACGGCATTTTGACAACTGAAGAGTGAATTCCAAAATCAAAATAGGAGCAACATTCTACACACACACACCTTCAAAATGAGGGGTGTTCAGGTTTTTTAAATGCAAAATTGAAAGAAATACGTCAAGTTGATATTGACCAAATTTTGACCGTATCGCCCTTAAGTCGCTAATCGGCGCAAAGGCCGCACTAAGGAGGGAGATAAATACTAGCAATCGAGCTTGCTACGATGATTTGCGCCTGAAAGCCAATACGGGGTGACGGCTTTTTTCGGTTCACGATGGCTGCCATCAATCCAACGTAAGAGGCAGGAAGTTCGCTACTATTGTGTTGTAGTCACTCTGAATGTGAGAAATGCGTCCAATAGCGCGTTGAAATGCATTCAATAGAAGGTATTGCCCAATCGCCAACTTATTTCTGAAACGGGTACTGGTATACAACGCTGAGGCGGGATCATATCATCGGAAAAGCTTCACAAGGTTCGATCCTGGGACCAGTGCTCTGCAATACGATGTATGACGACGTGTTGAGATTGAAGTTGCCTAACGGGGTAAAGATTGTCGCCGTCGCGGAGGACATCACACTAGAGTTTTATGGAGAGGCCGTAGAAGACAGACAGATAGACAGACAAAAAAAAAGAAAGTTTAAAAAACCGGACGACCGCTAAAAGAGCCCTGAGCCGTTCGCACAAAGTCTTGGTGTTGACGACAACTATCTGAGGACCTGTTCAAAAACCACGTAGAGTTATTTTTGATCATCTCAGATCCACCACGCCTCCCCCCTCCCCCCTCGTTTTTTCCATTAATTATTTCGAACTTTTGTATGCATCGTAGACTTTGGTCAGACCCACCCCTCCCCCCAGAAAAGTCTACGTGGTTTATGAATAGCCCCTGATGAGATAACATAATACATTTCCCATGTTCCTTTGTCCAATGCATCCCCATAAAAAATGTTACCCCTTTTAACCTCTGGGTAAACCACGAGTAAACGGCCCAAGACCTACTAAAACTAGTTTGAAGTTGATCATAACAAACAAAAAACAAAATATATTGTATCCGTAAAGTTAACGCGATTGAGCCTTCCAAGTAAACGAAATGGACAAAAAGTACGTATTAATATATAGAGATATATAAAGTAACAACTGCAAAATTCCTACGAAACAAAGATCTACGAATTCATTAGGGTCTAATAACAAACGATGGGCTGTGCATGTCGTAAGAATGTCGGAAGACAGCCCTGTGAAAATGGTTCTCGAAAACGAGCAGCCAGGTACAATAAGAAGAGGCGCTATGAGCAAGATGGATCGTTCAAGTAGAATGCGACTTGCGGAACCTCCGCAGACAGCGAGGCTGGCGAAGTATAGCCATGGACCGATTACAATGGAAACAACTTCTGTGTACAGCAAAGGCCACGCTGGCCTTAGCCTGATTGGTAAGGTAAGTAACAAACGTAAACAATGGCTTCTTCTGTAAATTCTGCGTGGCACAAGGGCTAACCAATGAATTCTATCGGATAGATGAACTCTAGACTAGAAACTAGAACTAGAGCTAGAAATTCGCGGAAAACCCCATTGTTTACGTTTGTGAGTTAGGCCCTAAGGGAAGGTCCATTAATTATGTCACGCAGTAAGGGGGAGGGGTGGTTTGGAAAAACGTGACGATCCATATAAAAAAATATGTAGGTCCATTCCCAAAATGTGACAAGGAGGGGGGGTTTAGTTATAGAAGGTCACTTTTTGCGTGACATAATTAATGGACATTCCCTAATGAAAAATCTTTTTCGATATTTCGTAAGACAATATTTTTGGATTATTTTTAATAAACTTAAATTGTGAGAGAAAGAAATTCGAGGAAACGGTACATTCGGGGAATTTGTACATTCCTGTTAAAGTTTTTCGAAGAAGAGTCTTATTCGAGAAAACGTCATTCGACGAAAAGTCGGACAACCATACCTTGCTACATGAATATCCGGACACATTGTCTATAACAGTTTTCAAGTTATCTATTAAGTTATCAGCACGTAAATGTTAACATATGCTTACACTCCTGTTTTATTTTACTCAATTTTTGAGTACCGTTGTCTACTACCTCTTTTTCTCTCACGGAAATGTTGCTCAATTTTCGTAAAAAGTGGATCTAAGTGGATGACCATCGACACACATGTTTACAATGTAGAAACAAATATCTACACATTAATTATACATTAGATGTCTGGTTTTACAGACCGACAGGATATAAATAATTTAAAATCATTATCATTCCTTGAAAGGTCTCAAATGATGAAGTCTTGCATCCAGGTGTAGCGATAGCAAATCAACAGTTTTGAAGAAGCAGATTTCACGTTGTTTCTTTTTTTCGTTATCAAAATTAGATTCAATTCAATGCTTGGCGATTCGAACGAAAACTCAGTCCGGATTCTTCAAATTAACATAAGATATTAAAACCATGAATGTCATAAACACCTCGAGCAGCTGAATAGTGGATCCATCTGCCACTAAATTTATGCGCTCCCGTCGCGACATCAACACGCTTCCGGTCGACCCATGCCGCCGGTTAAACTCTCTTCCACACCATCGCTGTTCGTTCTCGATCAAACAAACGTTTGATCCAGCTGTTCTTCATTCGATTCAACGGCCTGAGCCGTGGCTCATCGATGCACTTATGTATAATCGATTATTTTCACTCCACACGGCAAGCCACGTTCGACCGCACTGGGATTCCCAGCCAACAACGTGTGAAGCAAAACAAAATTATACCCGTGCACAGAGCGGAAAACAAGCCGAAACATATTCTTCAATTGCATTTGGGTCATTCATGTTGCACTGCCGTACACACGAGTCTACCCTCATACCGACTTCCCATCTGATTATCATTTTCGTTCTCATCAATTTTGTTTTACGTTTGTTTTCGTCGAGGATATCGGATTGACTTCGGTGGTTCCGGTCCCGAAAGCTTTAAAAAAACCGCAAATTTTTCGATCGTTTGGGATCAGTTGGGTTCAGCGGGAAAAGGATATGATTATTATATTTGTCTTATCGATAAGAAAATTTCGTAATCGTTTTTGGGTTTTGGGCGACTTGCAACGGTTACTTCGGATTTGTCCGCTTCGTTAATTGCAGGCTTGATACTGACAGATTCTTGCTTTTTATGTATTGCAGCGTGGTGACTTCGGCGTGTTGTCGGTACTTGCTTTTGTTTTATGGATATTTCGTTCATTGACTGCAGTGATGTCGGTAGAACCGGTTTCTCTTTCGGACAGACCGTGAGTAGTTATTCTTGATTGTTCTGCTTTTTTAACTCACAGCAGTAGATTTCAGGCACTGTTTGTCAATTCAAATTGTTAATAAGTATGCGCTTACCTCACTGACGAGATTTTCCTCCTGGTAATCACAAAAACAACACGACCAATATTTCTACTTAGACACTTTTACTTTTGCACTCATCGATCAAATCACAAATAAGACACATCCATGATTAATCAGCTGCTATAATGAAAACACAACACAACCGATGCAGGTATAAATTGACATGTTTTTCTTCCGTTCTCAGACGGTTTTTTCTTCAGCTTTTCGTGCATTGCACACCGAATTCGTACGTTTTCTGGATGGATTTATTACTTTTGCTGGGCCATGCCACGGATGGATGCAAACACAATAACAAAACTTCCAAA
This sequence comes from Aedes japonicus, assembly GCA_034211315.2. NCBI lineage: Eukaryota > Metazoa > Arthropoda > Insecta > Diptera > Culicidae > Aedes > Aedes japonicus. The sequence continues at coordinate 15,799 of JASCZW010011541.1, forward strand.
CAATACTCGGGGAATATCATCAACAATAACACACACGCAACACAACCACACAAACAGTGGCTGTCAAAACTCTGGTTGGGACCAGTGTAAAAAAGATACACGTGATGCGACGTTGCTGGCATCTGGTGGAATTGGAATGAAACCGGATAGCAGGGATCACGTGGGTTGTGCCTTCTGATCAACTGTGGTTTTTTGTGTGGTGAAAGCTTTTGTGCTTTGCTGGCAGAGAAGTTCTTTTAAATTATTGACTTCCATGTCTTCAGAATCATTGCGTTTGTTATATTTCATACTGAAAATTTAATAAAACCCATTGGTTGAAATTTGACATAAATGAATCAAAACAAAATCGAAGTTGGGAAAATTAGAAAATCTTGTGTAAACGTTGTTTAGAGAGAGTCTTGTTCATACTTCTGTTATTTTTATTAATGCAAACTAGTTAATATGAGACTTAGTAGACAAAATTTGAATATAATTCTTGCGCAGCACGCGAAACAGTTGAATACAATGAGAGATATGTGCCGGATACTTTCTTTGCGTGAGTCATTTCATAAACGGAAGCGCCGGCAAAACATTATGAAAATAATAAAACTTCAAAATAAATCGCTTGCTTTATGCCTCCAGATGACACAGAATCACGGGTTAAGATCAACTTGGAAAAAGGATGTGTATTAAATTTTTAGCAGCTTTTTTTTTCTACAAAACTCATGTTAATATAACTTTAGAATCGTACTTGCCGTTTTTTCGAAGACGATGCTCAACAAAACGGAGAAGCATTCTCCAAAGAAAATTTTCGTATGACTCGTAGAAACTGTTAAGGTTTTATGTGTTAAGGTTCAAAGTATGGGAAGGCAAGATACTACGCTTCGAAAATGCATTCCGATACGAAAAAGAGTGGCAATTGCGCTCTATGCACTCGGCTCTTCAAGCGAGTACACCAAATTTTGTTTTTTCGTTTCAGCAAAATGATTTGCTGGTTTTTAACCAGCAATTCCTTTTTTGCTGAAATTCAGCAATTGGTTTTACCAGTAACTGAAAAAACACCAAATGTCAAAAATGTTGTTGAAATCCCAGTAACCCTTTTAACCTGTCAAATATAAGTATATTTGTGGGAGTAAACTGATAATGTTCTTTTTCTTTTACTTATTTTTGGATTTGCATTTATGTATACATTCATATGAGCTATGTTGAATAAAAATGAATCTGCAGTAAACTCCTCAAATTGTATCGTTGATTGTGAATGTAAGCAAAGATTGATTTACTTTATTATTTTGAATGCATTTGTCAATATAAACATGTCCGAAAAAGTTGCCTCAGCTTTATTTTTATATATTGTTTCATTTTAAATTGAATATTTATTTAGTAAACATTGCGCTGATATTCCAGCAGCGCCCAAAAAATTGCTGGCAATACAGCAAATTACGAGGATTGTGGGTTTGCTGATCGTTCAGCAAGCAAGTTTGCTAAAATTACAGTGAAGTACTGTCAGTTTCATGAAATTTGTTTTTGCTGGAATAACAGTAAGGCTTTGTGCACAAATTACGTAACGCATGAAGAGGGGGGGGGGTTTGAGCAACCGTAACTTATTGTGACATATGCGGGAGGGGGTTTTAAAATCGTTACGTAACTAAATAACCAATTTGAAAAAAAATAATTAAAAGTGAATAACCAATTTGCATCATTTAAATTTCCTGTGTGCTGCCCACTCTTGATGATTCATGGTGATGAGCGAACATCTTCTTCTACATCAAGTAGAAAAGGGTTAATTTATACTAGTTGAGAACTATGTTTAAACATTCTGGGAAATACGTCAAATGAAAGGTTTCAATCTATATTTTGAAGAAAAACTTTCGAAACTGAGCCAAAACTTTGTTTTTGTATTATTAATGACGTTTGCCATAACTGGTACACTGCATCAATTATCGCCATAGTTTTAAATTTTGGTTCCTTTCATGGCCAATCGCATGTGTTTCTTATGGAGTGGCCATATTAAAACAAATTTATAGCCAACTGGTGCATCTGAAATTTAAAGAAAAATGGATTTAGTTTATCTTTTGATTTCCGACCAAATTCTAAAGCTTTGAATGGAGACGTACACTGAAAATTAATTTTCGTAAATAAGCTTTCAATATTTTCGTAAACATGGATTATGCACATAGAACAAATGTTTCGTAAATTATATGAAACATCCATATTGCTTGTCTTCTAACAAAACGCTATCATTACACCTTTTTTGTACAAAGCACACAATTAATCTCGTGAAGCGCAGAATAACTCCTCGTAGTTGCCTTTTTTCAAATATATTTTGAGTCGATAAAGTAGAACTGTCAGTCGTTCATGCAACCACCCAAGAGCCGTTTCTTTTTATTTGTAACACATTACTCGTAGCTATTTGTATTGTTTTCGTAGAATGAACAGAAGGTTCTGTTTGTGTCAACAAATGCATTATGCTTTTGACAGCTGCACGTGTGGCTTTTGATACGAAGGAAGCTTTGAAAACAACGAATAGATTTGTTAGTCCTACCTTCGATCGTAATATACACGAAAATTAATTTTCAGTGTACTATTTAAATGTGATCTACTAAACAAAAGGTATTTTATGACGATTTGCATCACCAATTGACGCATTTTTCCATAAATCGTACATCTACACGCTGAGAAATATATTGTTCTGTAAAGATTCAACAAATTTTATTGTTGACTCACGGCTTACCCATAATATTTATTTATTAAAAAAAAGAACACCGGTTTAATTATTGAACCATTTTTGTTTTGTTTCTAAAAACGCTGCAAAGGAGGTTTCTATTAAAAACAAAAAGCATTTATTGTTGAATAAAAAAAAAGCTTTTTGGAAACAATGCACCTTTGCATTGATTCGAACATACCGGTTGAATTGAAAAAAAAAATATTGTTTATTTTTATATTAGAACCATTGGAATAAGAATAAATTTAATTGATTGTTGATTGTACCAAATTATTTTGTTGAATCAATAATGATTACTGTTAGAAATGTTAATTGACTAACAATATTGGATTCGATACGAAATTTTATTGTTTCAAGTATATGATTACATTAAACTAAAACAATGTGTGGTTTGATTTAATACACAAGAAATGTTGATTCTAATCATTGCGTTCAATCACCCAATATCCCTCTGTGTGTAGCCTACATCAAATGCACTTGTTACTGCGTCTGTTGTTCTATGTTTCTGCCGTCATTAATTAGTCGTACATAGCGCGCCCTTTTTCATGCACTGCCCGGATCAAAAGGAAAACTCTGAATAGTACCCATAATTAATAATAATTAGATTATAATAATTGCAATAGGTCAACATTGCATAAATACTGTTGATGTAAGTGATATGAATAACACTTCTTTTGTGATACTTTGAATAATTTAAAGACATTTGAATAAACTTGTCTAACTAATAGTTGTAACAGTTTTAAGAACATTCATTAACCTGAACAAATGCAGTACAATGAACGCAATGTGTTTCGTAATCTTTATATTAGCTTTACGATACTGAAATGAAATTAATTGAATGATGTTGGCAATCTTCACTTATTTCAAGTATATTAGAATTGAACATAAAAACAACAACAATAACACAATTGAGAAATATGGGGGAGGGGAGGGTTCGTGAGCGTTACGTAATTAAAGGGGGAGTCTGGTCACGCGTTACTTATTGTTACATAGGGGGAGAGGGGGTCCAAAATCCTGGTTTTTTGCGTTACGTAATTTGTGCACAAAGCCTAACATTAATTTTGCTGGATAGATTGCTAGTTTTACAGCTCGGCAAAATACAGCAAAATTTTTGCTGATTTCAGCGAAAAAATGAGTGTGATAGAACCATTGCATTGCAACATTCTATTATCCCAAAGGTGTCGAAGAAATCTTGGTTCAGGGGGATGGATGTGGGTCGAGACTTCATTCGTGTCATGTCTCGCCTCATGTCCAATCATTATTCTTTGAACGCTCATTTATACCGGGTTGGGCTGAGCGACAGCAATCTCTGTGAGTGTGGACAAGGCTATCAGGACGCAGATCACGTTATTTGGTCTTGTGCTGAACATTGTGGAGTCAGATCTAAGCTTTATGATCCTCTTCGGGCCCGAGGTAGACAACCCAATGTGCCAATTCGAGATATTTTGGCTGTACGTGATTTGGGGTACATGAAACTCATTTATGTTTTTTTGACTAACATTAGCATTAGATTGTAGTTAGTTTAACCTGTATGTTTAGTATAAGTTTTTTTTATATGTGTATGTGTGTGTGTGTTTTTTTCTTTTTCAAGAAATGTTCAAGTCAAAGGAAAACCATAAATTGTATAGTTATAAGTGTTCAGATAATTTAGAATTTAAATTTAATGTGTTCTGTAAACCATACTTTAAATTCCCACCCTCTTTCCCATCCGTAATTTGTAATTCCTATTAACCTCGAGACGGCCGCGAGTAATCGGCTCTATCCTCCTAACTTTAGTTTTAAAATAAATGATGTATAAAAATATGAAAATTTGGCTCTATAAAGTTAATTCGATTGAGCCTGTACAAATAAATGATTATATAAAAAAAAAAAAAAGAACCATTGCCAATTTGTTTGGAGTTGGAAAATCGACAGTTTGTGAAATCCTGCTGGAGTTTTGCCAGGTGGTTTGGACCACTATGAGAAAAGATTATATAGGTTCGTTTCCTCTTAACAACAACCACATCAAAGAATGCATTGTTGGTTTTCAAAAACTTGGATTTCCACAGTGCTACGGTGCAATCGGTAAGTTTGATATGGAGTATTTGTATTGTAGGATAAATGATTTCCAGCCTGCTTTTAACTTCTAGTCCAGTCAAGAAAATCATTCGGGTTATGGCCTAAAGTAGTTTTAATATTGACTGGTAGTTGAATAAGAAGCGAAAATTTGTTGTAAATGAAGTCATGAAATAGCCCAGAAGTTTATAGAACACATGACAATCGAAAGTCACAATCTATTCTTTCTTATTGATACAGACGGATGTCACATTGAAGTTAACCCTGCGACCGAAGACGCGGTAGATTACCATAACTATAAAGGGTGGTACTCTATCATCCTGTTTGCCTGCGTGGATTATAGGCAAGTAATAAGTTAGGGATTATTAATGTACATTATTGAACCCTCCTTGAAACCTTCGCAATTGGCAAGACTGAATGACTGTAGAGACTATTTCACAGCATTGCAACTTATATGTTTTGCCGAAGCGTCTAGAACCAAAAGAAAATTCTATCGTTTGTTACACAAAAAATCCCAAATGAAAAAATTACACATAGCAATAGGACCTTACTAAATTCAAATACATTTTGTATACTGAAAAAAAAAAAGAGATTAAGGATGGCAAAGTGATTGTAAATGCAAAAGGTTTCGAGATTTAGATGTTTTTCATATTTTAATTTATTCTCCTTTCGACACTTTATCGAATCCTACATCTAATCTGAACGTTTTTATACAGATATCGGTTTCAGTATATCAACCTTGGATGCCCGGGAAGGTGCAATGATTCCCAAATCTACGAGAATTCCAAATTAAAACGGGAAAATCATTCAGCAAATCTTCGGCAACATAGCAAACAACTATGTGGCGTAGATGTGCCATTACTACTAATTGGCGACTCGGCGTTTAGGTTATCGGTGAACCTGATGAAACCGTATGCGTTTCGTGCAGATGCACCCTTGAAAGAAAGACTTTTTAACTACACGCTTTCGAAGGCTCGGAGAGTTGTAGAAAACGCCTTTGGCCACATAAAGGCAAGATTTAGGCGAATTGGTAAAGGCATCGACAACCGTATGGAAAATGTAACGCTGATTGTAAAATGTTGCTGCATTCTACACAACTTTTTAAACCAGCAAAATGATGCTATTAACACGATTTGGATCCAACATCTGCAGGAAAAGGACAGTACTAATCAAAGACAACAACCGGACCCGGTAGTGACGATCACAGATATGGATCCAACTGCACAATCAGTTAGGGAATCAATTTCCAGTAATTTGGGTGAGTAAAATACTTTTATGAACAATTGTTTATTATTTGTTTGAAGCCCTTGTTAAGCAAACGCATTCATTTGTTGAGGAATTTGATTAATGTTTCAATGAATTCTTTAGTACATTTAGTCATTTCCTTCAGAATCTGATTTCTTTCCTCCTCCAAATTAATTAATTTCTCGTAAGTTTCTCGTAATTGATCAAGTTCAGTTTTCACATGCGCATTGTTCCTTTTATATTCCTCCAATATTTCGTGCTGAACATTGACAACTCTCTTTTTCTTTGCAGCTGTTCTTCGAGAGGATGACGATGACGACGGTGTCGCTGGAATTCTGGGTTCATCGATTTCCACTTAATCATTTGTGGTATAATTAGGTTGCAATACTGTGTCATCCAACCATTCTTCATCCATGCCTGAAAAAAATAATTTAATATGGGAATTGTTATGAGAGACATATTACACGTTGAATGAAAACTAATGATTGGGAATTTGAAAATAAAAACTTTCTCGTGAAAACCTATGTGCTTGTATCCTGATAGCAAACGATCTACTCTCAAAGTATGTCAGAAATAATTTTCAATATTGTTACTTTTTCATGTAGATGTTCCATCAGCACAAAGGAATTTCTTGCCGCTCAGTTCTAAATGATACCATAACGTCCACATACAATGTGAATCGATCAATGATGTTTCGAATCTCTGACAACGTAAGCGGCTGTAATCATACTTCGGTTTATTGTTGCTACATAATGTTGTTACAAAATGTATGTTTATGCATATTGTGTTGATATAATCAAAATGCATATAAATCATTAAAATTTTCTCTCAATACGATAATACCTACTTAGTTCTACCCACCGCAACCAATTGGTCTGATTTTTTGCAAGTGCATGTTTATAATTGGCACAAATCATATGCAGATCATCAGACCAGCTGATTAGAAATTCGTCAAGAAAAAACAGTTGGCAGAAGAACTTAGTGGGTATCACATAAAAAGAGGGAAGACTGTATCCCAACTGATTTCGGAATTAAACTCATTTGAAAAGATATTTTATAAAAATACGAACTCACCATCATCATCTGAAATGCTCTCTTCCACGACATCAGCAACGTTGTTGATTTTGAAAGACCCCAAGATTCTATGGACTCGGTCAAAGTATGGCCATACAGATGGTGAACCTCCAGAAGGACCGATAGCGCATTTTTCTTTCCTGAAAGACAAATATAATTCAAGACAAAATGTATAATATTGTCGGTTGGGATGGACACCGAAAAACCTCTTAATCAATTATTTGTACGTTAAACATAACGTTGTTTACATTGCGTATGATTTTCCGAAAACAGGGCACTATGTTCAACGTGCAGAACGAGAGCAAAATTCATTTTCGCGTGTTGGATTTTTCGGATGTCAACTGTACTGATATACTCACCTGTACCTGGCGGTCAGATTGTGAATCCGTACTTTTATTTCGTCCGTGAAAAGGGAAAAATCGTGCTTCGCAAATAATACGCGCATTTCCTCAAAAACGTGACTATTTTTACGTGCGCCTCGCAGGTCCTGTATCTTATCCTCCCATACCTCAAATAACAAATCCATTTGGGCTGCAGGCCAGATGCTTCGTTTGCACTTTTGTTTTGTTTCCATATAATTTTCGGAATGTGAAACAACTGATCAATCTGTCCAGGATCGAGACCGAAATTACAGCAACGCGTCTGAAAAACATAAAATAAATTTTTACTATTCTGGTAGGAAATGTGTCTCCGAATGTTGCGGACCGAAGCTTACCTTAAGCCAAATGGATCACGTAATGGGATGGTACCAAACTAAGAACGGAACAATGAAAAAATAACGGATTTAACTTATTTTAGAGGACGATAATCAATACACGGCACATAACAAAAAAAAAACCCGCAATAACCTCTAATTATTTGATGGATAGCATCAAATGACATAAAAGCAACACATGACGTTTAGCTCAAATGACGGTGTTGCCAGCTGTAGCTTTTCAGGATTTAATTACGATCGGCACGGAATATGAGCCATATCACGTACACATCGTGATATAGAATGACAGCTATTTTCTATGAGATATTACATGATATAGAAGTTAATATCGACCCTACATCACAAATCGCACTATATCACGTAATATACAGTGTAATGTGAACGGGCTGTTACACAATTATGAGATAATATTTTTTTAAATATATTGGCGCAAAAATATATGTTTTCTCCTAAGCGCCATTCTATTATCACTTTTCTTTAACTTACTTGTTTATATGTGAGGTTCAAGTGCCTTAACGGCATAACGGAGCAGAGTTCTTTTTATAACTATTATTGCAAATTGATACACATAATTTAGGGCTCTTTTTTGCCCAAAGTGACCCAAAAGACTTAAAACGCCGCCTAGTTTAGGTTTCACCAAACAAAAATTGACAGACTATCAAATTCTCGAGGCGGGCAAGTGGCGCTATCTACATACAATTCATCAAAACTAACGGAAAGGAGCTGTAATTTAAAAGTAGCCGTTACAGAAATTTACGGCCGGAATGTTTTGTTCGCTTCAAATTGCACCGGGATCGTTTCGGTATTCTATACGCAAACATCAACGGACCTTCGTTTTTGATAACTTAAGAAGTAATACCAACGTTGAACGCTAAGATGAAAACAGAAATGCTTACCGAAATAATAGCGGCAAAAAAAAAATTACACATAATTCAACAAAACCGATTGTTTATTTCACAATAAAAGAGTTATATCTACATTAGAAACAGAAGATTAAGATCCTTTTTTCCGTAAAATTCTCGAACTTTTTGTGGTACACACGCCATCAGGTTCCGAACGGAATCCTCAGAAATGCCCGGCGAGACAATTTTCCTTCTTCTCTTGAAATCATCGGCACCATTTGGTTTCTTCTTAGTTTTGAAGAGGTTCCGCTTAACTATAGCCCAGAACTTCTCTATTGGGCGAAGTTCAGAGCAGTCTGGTGGATTGGACCGGTCGTACCTTAAACCATTCCAGGACGGATTTCGCATAGTGACAGGAAGCCAAATCATTCCATAACTGAGCTGCAGAGGCGGGGCTTCTGAGAAACGCTAGCAGCTGCTTTTGCAAAAAATAAGTCTCGCACACATTCATATTGATAAAGCCGGTAGGGACGAAACTTTTAAATTTTCGACCACAATTACATATGGTCTGCCAAATCCAATACATCTTCGAGAATTTGGAAACCTTTTTTGTCCGGAAATGCTCGGCAACGGCGTTCCTTTGCATTGCGGTGTAAAAATCCAGACCTGGAAGCTGTTTAAAGTTTTTGAGTACGTACACAGCAACAAAAAAAATGTAATATACACCTGCTGAACTCAAACTTCTCTTATAGACATAGAAAAAGCATTCGACAATGATTGACACAAAAGTGTAGTTGCTTAATTGAAAAAGTTTAACGTTTCACCCTACATAACGAAATTAGTTAAAAATTCGATGCTGGTCAATTTACATAATTCCAAATCAGATCGATTCCCTGAAGGAAGCATTCTTGTACAAATTTTGCATAATATTTTTACCTAGGACCTCTTGATTTATCTTTAATCGCTGACGATACAGGCATTTCCGAACAAAGAAGAAGAAGAGTCTTCGTGTTATTAGCAACCGATTGGAAAAATAAACCAGATCTTTTTTTTTATAAAAATGATGATTTTGTAGCTGCCTCCCTGGGACAGTGCCATTGTGGTATCCCGAATTACGAATGTTGAGACTTGAAATCAAAAGTCTAACAAAATAGTTTATATTTCAAGCAAAAATCCCTTCTTATATAGGTAAGAGTTAGTTCATGTTATGAGCTTCGACATTATGACTGCGCTGCTAATGCAAGGAAAATGTACACAAACTTAGCAAGTTATCTTAAAAAATAAAGTTGATAGGTTACTCATCTTGCATTTGTGATCGAAATCTGTATCATGCATTTTAGATTGTTAACTTATCAATTTAAGTCAGGACATAATGCATTTTAATCTTAAATTTAGTGAAAGTAGAAATATTACCTAAACATTTTATTGTCTTTGTACCTACAGTAGTTGTATTGTACCTTTAGTTACTTCATCATTAAGATTTGTATCTAAGGAGTGTATCGAATATAAGCTATCCACATTAGGGTGGCTCAACATGATCATTTTTTCAGAACAGCTCCTTTTTGGATCCATTTGGGGTTCCAAACAACCGTGTAAAATTTGGGGACGATTGGTTGTAGCCCTGCTTCCCGCATTGCGTTTGAAATTTGTATGGAAATTAGTATGGGAAAACATACTTTTTTGAATTTTCATTACTAGAGACCTCAGTTTAGCATGAAACCTTTAACTAATCAGTTAAAAGTATGTGCCTAACAACTTTGTCGAAAGAAGTACTACGCTAAAACGTCCCTTAAAAAGTTATAGGTGTTCAAAGATCGATGGTTCGAATTAATTGCTAAAAATGATTTGTTCTGCCAACACTGCCGGTGTATCAATGGAAGCCAGATTTCAATCCGCAATAACTTTAGCGTTTCTTGTCTTATCGATTTGGAATGTTGAGATGAACTACTCATAAACATTTGCACAACTTTATGGGTGTATTTGGAGATGCCCTCCCACCATGCCAACCCGCCCCCTCTCCCTCAATTCATAGTAATGGAATTACTGTTTCAAACTGAAATAACTTTAGTGTTCCGTATCTTGTCGAGTTGGTTTATTTAGATATGTTATTTAAAAACATTTGCTCTATCTCATTTGCCCAGTTGTTAAAGGGAGGGGGCATACTATATTCTCTCCACCTCCAACTTCGGAGTTTCTCATCTAATGGAGTTGGTACGTTCGGATGAGCTATTCAAAAGCATTTGCTCAATTTATTTTTTGTAATTGAAGAAGAGGTACATACTGATTCCACCCCCCTCAATAATATCGATGAAAGTAAAGTTACAGATTGAAATAATTTCTGTGTTTTTTTAACCAGTTCGTTTATTTGGAAGGCACAATTGCGTTAGCTTTACGGAACCGATAATCATTGTCTGTGGTTTAACAAGAATAACTTAATACTACGTCTAGTAGGAATGTACCGATTACTCGCGGTTTACTCGAGGTTAAGGGTAATATTTTTCAGGGAAGGATCAGGTGAGGAGCTTGGGAGGGAGTTATTCTTGTCTCATCAGAGAGTTGTCGCCAGTACTTTTGCGTTATGCAGGGTTTGCTTTTAGTGTTCGATCGTCTTGGTGACCATTGGGCAAAACGGGGGCAAAACAAACACGAACTACTAAAAATAAGAAAAAAAGAAGACCAGGAGAGTATACTCTTATTTTAGACATTTGGAGACGCGAGTTCCCAACGCGTCTCTTACCTAAACTTCTGTGTTTCTCATCTTATCGAGTTGGTATGTTCAGATATGTTAGTTTTCCACCGAAAATTACCAACTCCAACTTGTTCGTAGGTACATCGAGTTTAAGATCTATTTTTTGCCATACTAAGTGCACCTCAAACTTTGCCTCTCTTTTACGAACGAGGTTGAACAACTAATGAAAAGTTTCTATCATATTTGTGTCCCACATTCATGTACCTTGCTTTACTTATAATTGTAGCCCCATGTTACTTTCCACAAAACAGCCAAAACTCAGATCAATTTGTCCCACGGAAAACGTGATGACATCAGAGAACATTATTAGTGTCTGAAAAACTGCTTCCAATCATATATTTCATCATGAACTATAAATAGGACATACCAGAATTCATTTAGTTCCATAAAACTACTGAAAATCTTGTCTAACAAAGCATTTCTAATAATCTAATAAGTAACATCACATGGGACAATAGAAAGGCAGTATAGGTTTCTTTATATTTTATGGAGAGCAAAAAATCGCTAAGATATTATTAAAAATACAACACTGCTTCCTGACGCAAATTACGTCATACAAGGTTCAATTCCATCACCACACATTGAAACGGCATTTAAATCACTTCGTCATACAGATGCAGATAGAAAAAACGGTTTCGTTTGGAGCGCTTCTTTTGTTTTAGAGAAGAATGAATGCAAACATTCATGCTATGCGTTCATATAGGTCTGGTTTTGTAGCTATTGATCTAATCTATCATACCAAAAGTATGATTGATTTGTTTGTATCGAAATCATTGACATAAGCCTATAAGACTGATCAATTTTTAAATAGCTCATCCGAATGTACCGACTCTATTAGATGAGAAACTCCGGAGATGGTGGTGGAGGGAATATAGTATGCCCCCCCCCCTCCCCCACCTCCCTCTAACAACTGGGCATATGAGATTGATTAAATGTTTTTGAAACAAACAAAAAAAAAACCAACTCGACAAGATAAGAAACACTAAAGTTATTTTAGTTTGAAACAGTATTTCCATTACTATGAATTGAGGGAGAGGGGTTGGGTTAGCATGGAGGGGGGGGGGGGGGGGTAGGCATCTCCAAATACACCCATAAAGTTGTGCAAATGTTTATGAGTAGTTCATCTGAACATTCCAAATCGATAAGACAAGAAACGCTAAAGTTATTGCGGATTGAAATCTGGCTTCCATTGGTACACTGGCAGTGTTGGCAGAAAAAATATTTTCGGTATTTAATTCGATCCAACTATCTTAGAAAAGCTATAACTTTTTTAGGGACATTTTAGCGCCGCACATCTTTCGACAAAGTTGTTAGGCACTTTATGGACTATACTTTTAACTGATTAGTTATGTGATCCAAGCAAAAATGGGGTCTCTAGGGATGAAAATGCAAAAAAAAAAAACGTTTTACCATACTAATTTCCATACAAATTTCAAACGCAATGCGGGAAACCGGTTTACAACCAATCATTACCAAATTTTACACAGTTGTTTAGGACCCCAAATGGATCCAAAAAAGAGTTGTTCTGGCTTCATGTGGTCAAGTTTACGTTTTTTCATATAAACGGTGAGCCACCCTAATCCCTCCTGTCCTTCGGTTCAGAAAGGGGTATGGGCGCGTTCTGTCGAGTCGGTCGCGGCAGATTTCGAGTGTGAATCGGCTGCCCCATCAACGTTCAAAAGTGCCTGAACCAAATGGACAGCTTGTAATGATCACTTGAAGATGCGATGGGGGATCATTGCCCTGTTATTCCCAAATGAAGCACGTTGTAAAACGTTTCTTGTATTCTAAAACCAAACATGATGGAATTGAGTAAACGAGCGAAAACTCAACGGGAATGATCTCTCATATGCATCCGTCGAACCATTCTGAACGGCCATTGTGAGAATATCACCATGAAAATCTGACATGCACATAGCGTGTTACCAATCATTAATCCCTTTTCCTTTCTTTTCTCTTCCTATTCTATGACCACGAGCAATATCATATCGTCATCCTAAAGTCAACTCTTCAAATGCAGTAACATCGAGACAACACAGAGCAATCAAGAACGGTATAAACCCTAACCAATTTTACTTTCAGACAAATTTTCTAACACAAGGTAAGCAATCAAATGACCATTACAAAATATACTGAATATCATCATATCGACATAATATACAACGGGAAAAGAGAGGGACCATCAGGGCACCCAATTGAAACGATTTGGATAGGAGCATGGGACTGCCTCCTCCCTATTGTTAACATTTCGTGGAACGAGGGCGCGCTCTTCGACCCCATCTATTGGGTTTATTCTGTCAATCGAGGGCTCGACTCTAATGCTGTTTGTGTGAACTTGCTTTTGGAAGGAGATTCTCTTCCCTTTATTCGCGGGTTTCGCGTAAGTGTCTCTCCTTATGGGCCCGCCCAAACGTTTTTGGCCCTTCATACAGGAACTTGAAGATCACAAACAACAGTAGAATCCTGATCAAATCGTTTTTCAGATTATTCCACTGCTATGGAAAGTTACCTTGCTACAATAGATGGTAGTATCTCATCATCATCATCATCATCATAAACGGTGAGCCACCCTAATCCACATACATTTGCGTTGTACGTATGTATTTTCGGTGGTTTTTTATGCTCTGAACACTGCATGCTGTGCACTTGACTGTCAGCTTTCTTTTGTATACTTCTTTGTGCGGTTCAAATTCTGCGTTTTCAAAATGTCGCGTATTGAAAAGGAAGTGAAAATTAAGGTTCTGGACACATGACTAAGTGGAAAGGGTATTACTATGCGAAAATTGGCGAAGCGGTTTGGAATTCATCATGCGAGTGTTAAAACCATCATTAATAATGTAGAAGGAGATGTTCGCTCATCACCATGAGGCACCAAGAGTGAACAACAATGTTTTTGGCTAGAATAAAAGATGTGAAGAGAAAGTGTTGAAAGTTCCGTCAGAGTGCGGCAGGTAGGAAAATTAACAGATGTTTTTTGAAAATTGAGCGAAAGGGCATGTATCCAATGGTACTCGAACCATGGACGTCAATCTTTGCCTAACATCCCACTGCGGGGTAGGTTGTAGCGACGGAACAAGTCCGCCTGTTGAAGTGGCTCTGACGGAACTTTCAACACTTTCTCTTCACATCTTTCATTCTAGCCAAAAACATTGTTGTTCACTCTTGGTGCCTCATGGTGATGAGCGAACATCTCCTTCTACATCATAATCGTTACTCCTCGCACGGAAAATACATAATATAACAATTAATGTACATCATTAATAAGTTTGGGGAATACTATTCTTTGGATGAGCTACCAGGAAGAGGCAGAAAACCCGGTTCTTCCAACCCGAAACTGGAGCAGAAAGTGGTATCTCTAATCATGAAGAACAAATCAATGCCAATACGTGATTTGGCCAAAAAAACAGGAACGAGTGTCGGAATGATCCAGCGTATCAAGAGGCGAAACCACCTGAAGACCTACAAGAAGCAGAAAATCTCGAAACAAAGTGCAGAACAGAAGAAGCGAGCATCAACATGGGCCCGGAAATTGTATTCGCGTCTTTTGCAGCGTCCGGATGCATGCGTTTTGATGGACGATGACACCTATATAAAGGAGGACTCAAAAACCCTTCCAGGTCCACAATACTTTACTGCCGTCGTTGGGGAGTATGTGAGCGATGCGGACAGGTCGATTCAAGTGGAGAAATTCGGTCGAAAGGTACTGGTATGGCAAGCAATATGTTCCTGTGGTTTGAAGTCAATCATTTTTTACACTACCGGAACTATAAATGCGGAAATCTATCGATCTGAGTGTCTCCAGAAGAGATTGTTGCCTTTATATAAGAAGCATAGTACACCTCCACTGTTTTGGCTGGATTTAGCGTCGGCTCACTATGCCAAAACCACTCTCAATTGGCTTGCGGAAAAGGGTATAGATTTCGTTAAGAAAAATATCAATCCACCAAATTGCTCTCAGCTTCGACCCATCGAACGTTACTGGGCAATCGTGAAGAGGGCCTTCAAGAAGGAGTCCATCCAGGAGTTCAAAAAAATTTGGGCTCAAGCGTCCAAAAAATGCGATGCAACACTTGTCCGGAACTTGATGAAGAGCATTCGATCCAAAGTTCGAAAATTCGTGAAGGAATAACTTAAATTTCATCCGGTCTTCATTATGTTCAAGTTTGACCTCATACAATAAAGGATTAATTTTTTGTAGAAATAAAATATCGGTTTTCAACATAATTCAAAAGAAAGTTTGTGGATAGCTTATTTTCGATACATTCCTTATTATAGAGCGCCTTTTGCATCATATAATCCTTTTGCTGCCGTATATCTATTACCATGTTTCTTTTTAAAAGGGGTTGCCAGAAAAGACGATTATTTACATTAAACACCCGAACTATACTAACAAGAATTATAAAATACTGCAACTATAGGAACACCTATTCATCGTCATTGAGGAGCTTCACGTACGATGTAGAGCATGTCCCCAGTTCTGCAAACCTA
>JASCZW010011542.1:0-37357 GCA_034211315.2 Aedes japonicus
AATCATTATAAATTTGAATAGGACAGCTATTTGCTTGCAGCTCATTTGATTTTTAATAAAAGTCGGACATAATTCATAAAACTTTTTTTCGTTTTGTAAACAGCATTCTCAAACACACACATATAAAACAAATTAATAAACTTATACTGTTGTTCATACTGCACGACGGTTCTCACAATTGCCATGAAAAAATCAGGCTTGAAAGTAGTCTCTTACGCCGGTGGTTTCCAGTTCGCACATCAAAGGCGTCTTCGCTTTTATTTCGGCCGGAGGAGTGTCGGATCCGGTGCCCCCCGTCGTTGTCGTTGCGCTAGCCTCGTCATACCTGACGTCGCCTAGAAATCAGACTTCGAGAGCGACACGTTGGACGATGGACCGTTCGTCAACGGGGTTTGCTCGGACGGACTCGTAGTTCGGATCCAATTCGCTGCCGGTGAAAGATTCGAGATAACTTATTAGGTTATCCGGTGAGCTGGTGTAATCTGTGGAAGAAGTAATCCGTCAGAGCGTATAAGGCTTAAACTTCGAAAGCAATTTGCAAAAAAAATAAACCACCGAGTCTCACCTTAACATCCCCGATAAATCCCTTACCTAAGCAGAACAATATCCATGAGCAGCTTCAATGTTTTCGCGGACATATGAAAAGAATAGGACGACTTTGACAGGTAAACCTGATTTTTTTTTCTATCAAACGAAGACGGCTTGCTTTTTTGTGTTGGTGGATTTGACAGTTCTACAATTTTCATGGTAAAAGAAATGACTTTTAAATTTACACACTGAACCGAAACATAACACTTTCAAATCAAACAAGGAATTTTCGTTGTAGACAATTTTACTTTTAATATAATGAAAAATATACACTTTTCAGAAGTAAAGCGCAAAACTTTTAATAAAACAAGATTTATTTTTTGTGTGTAGTACCACACCGATTTGTCCGACGCTTCCTTGATACTGATAATTTCCGCCAGCGGCCAATCATTGGTACCGGTCATTCGGTAATTGGATTAAACGGATTTCGGTAAAATTTTACCGAAATTCTGTAATTTTTTTTACAGAATGTTAACAGAAAAATTTCACCGCAATTCGTTAAATCAGATTATCAAACGTTCAGCTCTTGAGAATTCCCTAAAATTCTACAAATTTCTGTTAAAAAATCGAAGTGTGTAGTATGATTTTTATTTCAAACATCTATGGCACTTAGTTTTAAACATGGAATATGTTTAAAATAAGACAAGGTGATGTTTTCTAGGATGTTTGCGGCCAGAACAAACTAATGGTTGACCCACAAATGATACGCTGCGGATGCATTTGCGTGAATTTGACAGTTTTCCCATAGGTTTTCTGTGAAATTTACGTCAACGCATCCGCAACGTATCATATGTGGGTGCCCCTTAAGTTTATGTTTGGATTTACCTGGAATATGATTGTTATGACGGTATTTTTTCATGGACTTTTGCCTATAAATATGCGTGGATTCTTCTTCGTTGGTATTTCCTGAGCTCCTTTTCCGCATGACTATCCAGCCACTGCGGGTTGACTCTCTATTTTGAAAAGAAAAAAAGGATGAAATTCAACCCATTAAGGTATTGCCCTTTGCGCTGAAAATTTTACTGTTATTTCAGCGCCAACCCCTGCGCTACTACGGTTGTTTCTTAAATCTTGTTGGTGTCAACGACGTACAATTCTTTATGATCCAAAGAATAGTACGCTGAAAACGCGAACCAAATCAAACAAACCACCGAAGTGGCGCGAAGGATGGCGCTGAAATAGAAGTAAAATTTTCGGCGCTAACAGCAATATAATCCTGGTGCAGTTGAAAACCGGAATATAGCAGTCGCGCCAATCGATTTTACTCCCGTTCCATAAGTCCAAACAATGGCGCATCATAGATGCGCCATACAGCGCACTAGATGCGCCATTGTTTGGACTTATGGAACGGGAGTAAAATCGATTGGCGCGACTGCTATATTCCGGTTTTCAACTGCACCAGAAATATACCGTTTAAACTTTATCTGTATATACACGCTAAGATAAGATTACCTGAAATACGGTTTCAGTTTTACCGAAAATTTGGTTTTGGTAGCTAAACCTAAAGTATCGGTATAATTTACCGAAACAAAACGTTTGATTTTACTTATTTTTTCAGTAAAGTGGATTTACAGATTTTATCGTTATATTTTATCTAAATTTGGTTAAAAATGCTCTCATTGAGCTGCAAGCACTTTCGGTAAAAATTACCGTACAAAAATAAGTAATTATTAATGTTTTCCCGGTTTTCCAGCAATACCGAAATTTCGGTAATCCATGTTTACGATAATTTCAGTGTGTGCACTTCTGTGCGGTTTTCGGTATTTTTTACCGAATTTTCCGTTTTCTTGTCTTAGCGTGTAGCATTCTTCTGTTTGCGTGTATATTTCCAGACAACCATCCTAGCGATGAACTATGGTATTTTGATAACCTTTCATGTTAACAAAGTCATCCGGAAGTTGATCTATCAAAGCGACGTCTGTCAACGTTCATCTCTCTCTCTTTCCGGCATCTTTAACAACTGTGTGAACACACTTTTGTTAAGTTGTGTAGTAGTTATTCCTTAATAACTCCCTGTTTTATATACCAAGATGCCACCAAAGTTCGATCCAACTGAAATTAAACACGGTGCGTTATAGATTCGCTATAATTTCCAAGAATTTTACGATTTTTATGCAAAATAGTCATGATCGCGTAAAGTGATTGCGCTCTGAGTTGGTATAAAAAACGATTCACGGTTATGTATTTGCATTGTTTAGAGGTCCGCAATGATTTGTTAATTTTATACGATATCCTGTTAGTTAACACGTTAACTGTAACAAGGAAACGGCTAGGATAATTAACAAACATTCGGAACATTTAACTGTAAAAAGAACTTCGTAAACAAAGTGTTCCTTTAATCAAATCTGACTAACTTGCTCCTGATTAAAAGCATCCGCTGATGTTAATTAAACATCCTTCTTTCTGAATTCCAGTCTACTTGAGATGTGTCGGTGGAGAAGTCGGTGCTACCTCGTCATTGGCTCCTAAGATTGGTCCACTTGGTCTGGTAAGTTTGTTTACAACTACTTCGTTTTTTAACTCAAGAAAAATAGAATAGCAATAATATCTTCTGGAACTTGACAACCATAGTCTGGGTTATAGTACCCGCAAATAAACATATTCTCTGAACTGCACGCCGAAACTGCTTGAAGTGGTTAAATTTACATATTAAGGTAGGCACAAATGTCTGTGGAAAATTTAACATGATGCCAATGTTAATAAGTGAGATATCTAATGTGAATTCAGTCGTTGGTAAATCATTGGTGTTGCTTTTCAACAACAGTAAAAACCAGCTGAATAAGTGAATTCTAGTTAGATCTAATTTGATGTGTCATGTAATTTTCTACAATTAAAAACAATTCTCAACCAGAAATAGACAAACTATTGATCAGGCAAGCTGCAATACCTACCCAACGGGTGTTTAGTGGTACATTCGTCATTATTTTTCTAAAGAGTATCAAAGTAGTATTTCCCTTTAAAACCTAAACTTTCGCAGGTAACCAACAAGCATTAGCATATGCAGTAAATGAACCCCAAATCTGCATTCCAGATGCGACAAGCATTATAAAAGCATCTTGAATGCTTTCTGTTGTAAAGTTGGATTTCAAATGCTGTTTAAATGCTTGTCGCATGTAATAAGCATTTCGCGTGCAAAATAGCATTGCAGTAAAGACGCTTTGAAACTGCTTATTGGTTACCTGGGTTGAGTTCACTGTACCTGTTGAACAGTGAATATATGCATGGAAATTAAATCGATTCCAAACAAAAATTGAAAATGTGCCATATAATTTTGATAATTTTTTTTATATAATTTTGATAACTCTGGATCAACAATAGAAAAGGGCCCATCAACATTTGTAAACAAACACTCCTGAGCCCGTTTTCTCGCAAGCCGCTGGCTACACACGCAAACCTACAGAATCATCGTGTAGGGGAAACTTTCCCCTACATGATGATGGTATTGGTTTGCGTGGGTGGCCTACGCTTTGAGAGGAAATAGGCTCAGAAGTGTTTGTTCACAAATGTTGATAGGCCCTTTTCTATTGTTGCTCCAGAATTCGTAACAATAAAAACAAAGTCAAACTGTTAAGTAAATACAATCCTTCTTTAATTTCAGTCCCCCAAGAAAATTGGTGACGATATTGCAAAGGCCACAGGAGATTGGAAGGGTCTGAAGATCACCGTCTGCCTGACAATCCAGAACCGACAGGCAGCAATCTCCGTTGTACCATCGGCGGCTTCTTTGATTGTAAAAGCCCTTAAGGAACCACCACGAGACCGAAAGAAGGTGAAGAACATCAAACACAATGGCAACATTACCTTCGATGAGGTGATCAGTATTGCGCGAGTGATGCGACCACGCTCAATGGCTCGTGAGTTGTCTGGAACCTGCAAAGAAGTCCTGGGTACAGCTCACAGCGTTGGTTGCACGATCGATGGTCGTGCACCACATGACGTTATCGACGACATAAACAGTGGGTCAATTGAATGCCCAACTGAGTAAATGAAAAACATTCGGAAGTATAAGTGCGTTGATACTGAGAGAAGGTTCAATAAAAACTATTATTAAATAAAATCAGCTTTGTTGGTGTTAAAATGCAATAATAGTTCGAAAATCTTAACTATTACTAAGAAAAGGAAAGTTATTGGTAAAGTATTAGCTGATATGAACGACAGCTGGAGCCTTATTATGGGTGTCATTTAACGGTGAAAACGAAGTGAAGTTAGAAAAACTATCCCGGGAGCGATTCTAGTGATATAATGTGAAAGAGTTCATCTGAAGTAGTTACTCGCTATTATTAACGATTCTATAACATTTTGCGGAAGCATAAATCCTTATTATTATTCACGATGATTTTCAAATATGTCGATACTGCCTTTGTACGGCGATTTTCTTGACATATTCAACACTTTTATTCATCAGCAATAATTATCGTTTCTCAACATAATATTATCGTTTCAGTTGAAAACCGAATTTATCGACTAGCGGCAATCAAATTTACTGTCGATCCATACGACATATCTAATGTCGGAAGTAGCGCAATACAGCGTATACCGACATTATGTATAACGTACAGAACGAGAGTGAAATCGATTGTCGTTAGTCAATAAATTCGGTTTTCAACTGAAACCATACACTGATAAATAAGCAATGGTATAATTGATGTGTCCCACACATAAATTTTTGCAATTTGACCCACAAATGATATCTATGTGTAAATCCACATACATTCTATGTGTACACATAAACTCTATGTATGTTCACACATATTTTTCATTTGGCACATAAACTTTATTTGTGATTCTCCATGGGTTCCATTTATCACGGATACAAATTTCGTCCATTTAAATTAAAAATATCGATGTTTAACTTCAAACATAAAAATTATCTAAAGGGTGATACGGTCAAAATTTGGTCAAGGGAAAACGCGTGTAAATCGGTGAAATCGTTTATTTAAAAAATCAAATTAAATTTCTTTTTCAAGTTCAATTAGTATAAAATTCAGGAAAAATATTCAGTTAGGCTTCCGCTTTTCCAAATCCGAATTGCCGGGCCTTACGCTTGACCCCTGCCATCAGATTTTGTACAGCCACCTTGTCCACCTTCTTCGCCGCAGAAAGCCAGTTTGCCTTGATTTGCTGCTCGTCCTTAGCAGCTTTTTTGGTCTTCTTTAGGTTCCGCTTGACAATAGCCCAGTATTTCTCAATTGGGCGGAGCTCTGGCGTGTTGGGAGGGTTCTTGTCCTTGGGAACCACCTGCACGTTGTTGGCGGCGTACCACTCCATGGCCGTTTTACCGTAATGGCAAGATGCCAAATCCGGCCAAAACAGTACGGAACAACGGTGTTTCTTCAGGAAAGGCAGCAGACGTTTATTCAAACACTCTTTCGCGTAAAATTCTTGGTTGACAGTCCCGGAAGCTATGAAAATGCTGCTTTTCAAGCCACAGGTACAGATGGCTTGCCAAACCAGATATTTCTTTGCGAACTTTGACAGTTTCGTGTGCTTGAAAATATCTGCTACCTTTCCCCTTCCTTTTGCCGTATAAAACTCCTGTCCCGGAAGCTGCTTGTAGTCGGCTTTGACGTAGGTTTCGTCGTCCATTACCACGCAGTCAAACTTCTTCAGCATCGTCGTGTACAGCCTCCGGGATCTCGCTATGGTCGTCGTATTTTGTTTATCATCGCGATTTGGAGTCACTACCTTCTTGTAAGTCGATAGTCCGGCTCGTTTTTTGGCTCGATGCACGGTTGTAGACGATACACCCAGCTTATTTGCGGCATCTCGGAGAGATAGGTTAGGGTTTCGCTTGAAACTACCGGCAACTCTCTTTGTCGTCTCAGCGGCTTCCAGTTTTCGATTTCCACCCAATCCAGACTTCCTGGCTGTCGACAAACGTTCCCCAAACACTTTAATTACATTTGTAACGGTTGATTTGGCAACTTTTAGCGATTTTGCCAACTTTGCGTGCGAGTAGCTCGGATTTTCGCGATGCGCGAGCAAAATTTTGATACGCTGCTCTTCTTGCTTGGACGGCATTTTGACAACTGAAGAGTGAATTCCAAAATCAAAATAGGAGCAACATTCTACACACACACACCTTCAAAATGAGGCGTGTTCAGGTTTTTTAAATGCAAAATTGAAAGAAATACGTCAAGTTGATATTGACCATATTTTGACCGTATCGCCCTTTAAAGTGAATAGAAAACATGTTTCCAACGGAAATAACAATTTTTGAATCAAATTCGGAGCATGTTAGTTTCAACAATACATTCATTAGGTCAGGCGAATTTGAACGTGTACTTCCCTCTCCAGAATGTGAGGGCGAGGCAAGCTTTCGACGATCGCAATATGAGTCAATCCTCACATTAATCGGAAGATTATTTGCTCGATTCTTGGAACCGGTTGGTATTCAAGCCAAAACCAAAATTCAAATAACCCAGATTTATTGAATATATAATATAAATTTCGAATGTAACCAATACAGTTCAAGCATTATTTCAAAACAATAATAATTTATCCTTGTTTTAAAAATTTGTACGTTTATTCTTATCATTAATATGTACAATATAAACATAAAATGATTTTGATTTCAAACATCAATGTTACTTGGTTTTAAACATAGAATATGTTTGAAATATATCAAGTTTCAGTTTGCGGCCAAATTGAACATATTTTTTGTTTGGGCTGATCTGAAATATATTTGTTTTTATGGTATTTTTTTCTGCGTGATGTGTGGACCGTGTTGAACTGTCAAATACTTAAATCCAGTGTTAAAAAACAGGTACTAGACTAAAGGAGTACAACCAACAATCAATATGTAACTAGCGATTTGAAATTGGTTCACTGTTGTAGAACCCCTTGGTCCGAATTACACCTTGAAGCCAGCACCTTGTTATACATATTTGCGCCTTTGTTTTGATTTGCTGTGTTATTTTGACAGAGTATTTGAGAGTGTGTTCATGTGAGTTCATTATAAGGGGTGCATTATTGAGCTTGGGATTGAGCTTGGGACGATGTTCTAGTACTCACTGAGCCAAGAAAAAAATCGTTTTTGTATGGGACCTACTGGTCTTAGAGTTAGTCTATGGTACAATCATGGACCCAAAAGGGAAGGACGTAGTTGTACCGAAGAAACATTTAAAAACTTATGGATCACTATCGTACTAGAGAACCGGCCTCTAGTACCAACAATCAATATGTAACTAGCGATTTGAAATTGGTTCACTGTTGTAGAACCCCTTGGTCCGAATTACACCTTGAAGCCAGCACCTTGTTATACATATTTGCGCCTTTGTTTTGATTTGCTGTGTTATTTTGACAGAGTATTTGAGAGTGTGTTCATGTGAGTTCATTATAAGGGGTGCATTATTGAGCTTGGGACCGAGCTTGGGACGATGTTCTAGTACTGACTGAGCCAAGAAAAAAATCGTTTTTGTATGGGACCTACTGGTCTTAGAGTTAGTCTATGCTAGTACTAAGTATCAAAGTACCGTGTATACTAGATTATTCTCAACATTTTGTAAACGTGTTTTAGTGTGCATGTCAGATATTATATGTCAGCTGATTCTGTTTACAAATATTGGTTGATTGTTTTTTATCAACTTCAGGCTAGTGGCCGAGTGAATGTTGTTCGCACAGTATGCAAGATGTATGCTCCGATTCCTGGACAAGAACTAAGAGAAGTATTTTAAGTTGCAGCTGGACGTGATTAATTTATTGCAGATTAATCCGTTGATTGAACCGTACCGTATTGCATTTATCACTTCAAACAAGAGAAAGAAGAAGTATGCGCAGAACAGGAGATGGAGCCTTCAACATCACGGAATACCAATAAATACGATTGACTCAGGAGCGAATGCATAGAAAAACATCAACTACTTGGATGGTATGTACTGTGAAATATTTTGTGCGTAATTTTTTAGTTTCAAGGGATAATTTTTAGATGCCAATGGGTTTGCTGGAGCTAATTCAAACAGCGCATGTACAAGGTTGACTTGGAATCGAAGCTGGATAAATGCATGATCATTAACAAAATTACCCTATCGTCCCATTCATGTGGATACCACTGCAATGTGTGTGACCGCGTCATCAAAGATGCAATCAACTTTTAGGATCACATCAACGAAAAGAAACAACAACATAATTTAAGCATGTCGATGAAGGTCGGAAGGAGTTTACTAGACCAGTTTAAAGAAGAGTTCAAGATTAACAAAAAGAAAACCGAAGAATAGTAAAAGGAGCATCACCGAGAATACAGACGGGAGAAAATGAAAAAAAAAACATAAACGGAATATTGAAGAAGTGGGTAAAAGTAAAGCACGCACTTCGCAACTAGCTGCCGTGATGGGATTCATTAAAGGAGGCGTAGTATATGTTGAGCGCTCCGAGCGGCGACAACATAATCGTTGTAAAGACAACATCATCGACGTAGAGAAACAGCATAGCTGTCATTCCTTTGTATTTCCGGAAGTAAATAAAAAAATCATTCATGTGTTTCTCTTGCTAGAACTTAACACGTGTATTTTTCCTTCCCCCGATCCAAGTTCTCTATTTCGCCTTTCTAACCATTCCGACAGGTTATGGGCCCAGTCGGTTTCGTTAAGGATTAGTTGCGGGAAGTGAAAGTATCGATTTTTTGTCGTTATTTTTCGAGATCGGTTGTTGTTTTTCGTAAGAACCGCAAGTGAAAGAACGGAGCAGTTTTTTCCGGAACTTTCGCGAAATGGAGTGGGCCAGAGTGATGAAGTTGAATAACTCCAACTATCCTGCGTGGTCCTTCTCCGTTACGGCGCTGCTCCGGCGTGAGCAGTTATGGAAGTTCGTCGATCCTGGTGTTGCACCGAATCCGGTGACGGATCCGTGGAGAGATGGTGATGAGAAGACGCTGGCCACCATCCAGTTGCTGGTCGATGAAAGCCAGTACAATTTGATCCGCGACAAAACAACGGCAAAAGCGACGTGGGATGCACTCAAGCAGCATCACAACAAAACGTCCCTCGGGCAGAAGGTGACGTTGCTAAAACAAATCACCAACCAAAACTACAAGGTGGGTGATGACATGGAGGCCTACTTGGCCAGTATTTCAAAGCAGTATGCGCGGCTCGAGAATTCGGGGTTCGAGATGAGCGAATGCCTGAAAGTAGCGCTGATTCTTCGGGGCCTTCCGGACGCGTTCAATCCTTTGACCACGGCGTTGGAAGTAAGAGACGAAGCTGAACTGACATTGGAAATGGTTCGAGTGAAACTTGTCGACGAGGCGGACAAGCAGAGGAAGCAAACAGGCGCAACGCATGAGCAAGTACTGCGGGTTGGATCCAGTCAGCAGCAGCAGAAATCGGTTACGTGTTATTTTTGCGGAAAGCAGGGGCACCGAAAACGTAATTGCAAGGCGTTCTTGGCGGAACGGAGCTGCGATGAGAAAAATCAAAAGAAGGGGAAAGAAAAAGCCAAAACAGTGCGCGAAAACGACAAAGAGTCGTTCACGTTTATGGTGCGACCGAGTGTTGTCGGCGTGAGTGCGTGGTTGATTGATTCCGGTGCGACGTCGCACTTGGCCAACGACAAGCGTTCGTTCGCTCGTTTGGACAAAAGTGTGCAGCCCATTATTTCCGCGGCGGATGGAAAAATGCTTCGTACGGAAGGCATCGGGGACTGTACGATCCAGTGCGTGAACGATAGTGGTGAAAACGTTTCGGTAACGTTGACGGACGTAATTTTTGCTCCAGAGCTCGAATGCAATCTCGTGTCGGTGGCAAAACTGTCGAACAAAGGTGTGCGTGCGGAATTTGACGAGAAATCGTGTAAGTTGTTGTACGGTACGAAAGTCGTCGCGATCGCTGATAAAGTCGGTGGACTATACTTGTTGAATCTACCTGGTCGTTCGATGCTGGTGAATAGTGGGCGTCATACCAAGGAATGTCAGCATACGTGGCATCGACGGCTTGGTCACAGGAATCCTGAAGCTCTGAAGGAAATGGCGCGTAAGAACCTGGTGTCTGGTATATCTGTTCATGATTGTGGAATCAGGGTGACGTGCGAGTGCTGCATCAAGGCAAAGATGGCAAGACCGCCGTTTCCGCAGGTGGCCGAAAAAACTTCAAAGGAGGTGCTCGATATAGTACACAGTGATGTGTGCGGTCCGATGACTGTAACCCCGGGCGGCTGCAAGTACTATATGACCATGACGGACGACCACAGTAGGTACACTGTGGTGTATTTTTTGAAGGAAAAATCCGAGGTCGATGCCAAGATTCGGGAATACGTTCGATTTGCCCAGAACCAGCTAGGTAAGAAGCCAAAGGCCATACGCTCGGACAGAGGAGGTGAGTACACCAGTAATAATCTTCGTAAATTTTATGCTGAGGAGGGAATCAAACCCGAGTTTACCGCTGGGTATGCACCCCAACAGAATGGGGTGTCAGAGCGAAAAAATCGAACGCTCAACGAAATGAGCTTATGTATGTTACTGGACGCTGGATTGCCACGGCGTTTTTGGGCAGAGGCACTGAACACTGCTGCTTACATACACAACAGGGTACCGTCCAGAGCTGTCGGTACAACTCCTTTTGAGCTATGGTTTGGGCGGAAGCCGGACCTGAAAGGTGTGAAGGTTTTGCGGGTGTACAGCTTACGCGTGGATTCCACCCCAGAAGCGGAAGAAGTTCGAGATCAAAGCTGAAAAACTTACCTTTGTGGGTTACTCTTCTGAACATAAGGCATATCACCTGCTGGATGTGCGTACCGGAAGAATTGTTGTGAGCCGGGATGTGCGGTTTGTGGAGCTGGATGAAGAGACGCAGACGAAGGAAGTGCAGCATGGCCCTACCCATAAAGCCGCCAGTGATACTGGATGCGATGCAGATGAAGAAACGCCGAAGGTACAGGACGGTCCCACCCGTGAATCCGATGTTGATGAAGCAGTGATGGTGCGTTTGGGAAATCGTTCCGAACAATTCGAGCCGGATGCCGATTTGGATGATGAGTATTTCGGATTTGATGATGCATTGGGCTTTCTGGGATTTGATGATGCCTTGGTTCAGGAGGAGGTGGAAGATGTTTTGGTTCAGGAGAAGGTGGAAGATGTTTCGGTTCAGGAGGAGCTGGAAGATGTTCCGGTTGAAATACGTCGATCTGCTAGGTCAAACATCGGCGTCGCGCCGGAAAGGTTCCGAGAAACGATTGGTCTTGCTGCAGCAGTGGTAGACGAACCGCAAAGCTATGCAGAAGCTATAGCGAGTCCTGAGAGCGAAATGTGGAAAGCGGCAATGGCAGAAGAGATGGAGTCCTTGCGAGAAAAAGGCACGTGGGAGCTGGTCAAGCTACCCCCCGATCGGAGAGCGATTGGGTCTAAATGGGTGTTTAAGCGTAAGGAGGATGCAACCGGGAACGTTGTGCGTTTCAAAGCCAGGCTCGTTGCTCAAGGGTTTTGCCAGAAATACGGGAGCGAGTATGACCAGATCTTCGCACCGGTGGTGAGGCAAACCACCTTCCGAACGGTTCTAACGCTGGCGAGTAGCCGTAAGATGTTAACAAGGCACGTCGACATCAAGACAGCATACCTCTACGGCGAGTTGCAGGAGAAGATCTACATGAGGCAGCCTCCTGGTTACGAGAACGGCGATCCAAAAGCGGTTTGCCTTCTCAAACGGAGCTTATACGGACTGAAACAGGCTGCTCGTGTATGGAACCTGAAGATAGACGCTGTTCTGAAGGGTGCCGGGTTTCAGCAGTCGAAGGCGGATCCCTGCCTATATTCGAAGCAGATCAGCGGTCGCTACGTGTACGTGCTGTTGTACGTAGATGACCTTATCGTCGCCTGTAGCACCGAGCAAGAATACCGTGCGCTGCTGAATGTTTTGAGGCACAATTTCAAAATCACCGAGCTGGGAGATCTTACGTGTTTCCTAGGGATTCATGTACGCAAGAAAGCTGGTGGTTTCGTGCTTAACCAAAAGTCGTACATCAGCAAAACTCTAGTACGATTTGGTATGGAGAAGGCTAACACGTCGAAGGTACCGATGTCGAGTGGCTACCTACAACAACAGCAGGAGGAGAATGCTGAGCTTGGCGAGAAGGACATGTACCAAAGCTTAATAGGTGCTTTATTGTATATCGCCATAAACAGCCGACCGGATATTGCAATCGCTACCTCTATTCTTGGACGACGTGTTTCAACACCAACGAAGGCCGATTGGATTGAGGCCAAGAAGATACTTCGTTATTTGAAGGGGACGATTGACTATGAGTTGTTCCTGGGCGCCAACGAACATCAACCGCTGGAATGCTTCGTTGATGCTGATTGGGCCGGCGAAATATCGGATCGGAAATCCAATACTGGATTCTTATTCAAGTTCGGTGCTGGGCTCATCGAATGGTGCTGCAGGAAGCAAACGAGCGTGGCGTTGTCGAGTACAGAAGCCGAGTATATCGCCTTGGCTGATTGTCTCCAGGAGTTGCAGTGGCTACGAAAGCTGATGGCTGATCTGGGCGTATCCGTTAAGTATCCCGTTTTGGTGCGTGAGGATAACCAGAGCTGTATTGCTCTTTCAGCTACGGATAGAACTTCACGCAGATCAAAGCACATTGACACCAAATACTGTTTTGTCAAGGACCTTGTGGCGGGCGGTGTTGTGTCGATCCAATACTGTCCGACTGATCGGATGGAAGCGGACATCCTGACGAAACCGCTAGCGGCGGTGAAACTTCAGGAACTTCGGCCGGCCATCGGAGTGAAGTCGACTGAAGTTGAGGAGGAGTGTTGAGCGCTCCGAGCGGCGACAACATAATCGTTGTAAAGACAACATCATCGACGTAGAGAAACAGCATAGCTGTCATTCCTTTGTATTTCCGGAAGTAAATAAAAAAATCATCCATGTGTTTTTCTTGCTAGAACTTAACACGTGTATTTTTCCTTCCCCCGATCCAAGTTCTCTATTTTGCCTTTCTAACCATTCCGACAGTATAGTACCTATATGGTTAATCAACTGGTGTGTAACAGAAGTAAAGATCGACAAGCGGCGTGTTTAAAATCAACTGCAAACTCATGTACATTTAGCCCAAGCCCAGAGTAACTACCGGTATGAACGTAACGCCAGTGTTCTCATATAAAATTACATTTACATCGAACTATTATTCATTTGAGGGGAAAACGAACATGCTTTTCAATAAATTGACTACCTTTTGTCGTAGGAAGCTGCAACAAATTTCTTTTCGGTTCAGATTCTATTACAAAACAATGGTTGTTTTCTATAAACATGCATTATTATTTTACATTGAAAATTGGTGAACTAACAAGCAATAACTTCACTCACTATCAACCACATCCTGCTTTTTCTTACCCTTCTTGTTTGATTTTCCGAGCTGCCTTTTGCTTTTTTTTCTGGTTGACGATATCTTTGCCAGCAATCACACCATCACTTGGGGAAGGCGTATCAGTTCCTATCATTATTATTATGTTCCAAAATTTCCAGCAGTGAGTGGTGGTGGCAGTGTCGAGGCAGATGACCGTCTAAAGCTGCGATTCAACATTCCCTATTGATGCTGTTGTTGGTTCATGACCGAACCGATAGCCGATAGTGATAGTGATGATGATGATGATGATGATTATGATGATGATGATTATGATGATGATGATGTTGTTGCTGCAGTCGCATTTTTTGCTGTTGGTTCATCTGGAAGTTTAGGGATAGTGTTCCACTACCGGCCAGCGGTGGAGCCATTCCACGCATAGAACCACCGGGAGTCACTGGCTGCACTGATTTGTGTTGAAGAAGCAGCTCAGTATGGTTCAACTGCTAAACATGGCGATGGCAATGAGCACTAGCAGGGAAAACAGTTTCAATGGTGTTTCGCTGAAATGTTCCATTATTAGAACTATTTTGAATGGTAAGTTTAGTGGCAGCACTTACCAAATGGACAATTCCGGCGTGGCTTCGTTTGCTCTGTGAATGAACAGAGGAAACTGTCCAGAGAACACGAAAAGTCAATGAAGTTACGATGTAGGTCATTCGTTTGTGTAGCTCCCAGCCTGTGTTGAACCACTTTTACTCAAAGGCGCTCTATGTGCTGCGAATTATGTGCTCTTTGTACAGGATATTGCACGCAAATGGAACCGAGATAGCCAGATACTTGACTATAGTGCTCTGCAACAGGAACAGCACCTGGATTAACAAACTGATTAAAGTTACGTACCTGATATAACAAACAGATTAACGTTTCAGCTCGAGTCCCAATGATACCCGGTCTCGTTGAACGATGCCCTGATGGTGGTACCCACTGCCTCCAGCAACTTTCTCCGACGGTGCTTTGACATATTCAATAACAGCACAAGTGTTATCGAAAAACTTACATCGACGATCTTCTTGGTTGAGTAGCTTCCAAAGAAGAAGGGATCGAGCTCCTGCAATCGGTAGGATTCAAGCTGTACAATCAGGCATTGAACAAATCGACGATCGTCTGGCACATTCCATCAGAACTTTGATAAATTCGGAATATGTTGAATAAAGTATCTTGATATCAGCAACTATACATCGAGTTTTCACTGGAAATAATATACATGTCATTTGATATCAAGATACTCTATATCACGTAATATAAGCAGTAGTGTGAACGTACTATTAACTTATCTACTGCTCAGCTTACCCTTTCCACATGATGAGGCTTCCCCTACAGAGAACTTAAAAAAAGGTGCGATCCAAATGCATCTTATTATTTGGGGCACTTATGATATCAATCTGAGCGGCTTGGAACTAATGGAGTATGTTCTACAAATTTGAATATTTCAAACATACGTAACACTCCAACTTTCAAGTCAAACAGGGAAGAGTTGCTAGATATAACCATGGACCCAAAAGTTTGACCAATCCTGCATTTGAACTTTTTTCTGAAGACTTTTCGAAATTATTTCATGAGGAGGGTGAATGGGCGGTGAATGTTCATGCTCGTCTTACAAAAAAATACTACTGTATAATCAAAGTCCGGTGGATCAGAATCGATTTGTACGGATTCAAATTTTAAGAGGTCTTCGTAACTTGGAATTAAAAAATACGGCACGAACATATGGCCACGATTTGAACGCGATCGTTCAAGCGGCCACGTGTGCCGACGCATTCCGAGGAAAAATTGCTGTGCCCCGGGAGGAGTCGAATTGTGATAAGAAACAGCAGGTACCGGCACTCAATTTTTCCATGAAACGATAAGAAATCCAGTGGAAACAAATATAAGCCGGACAGAACGACACCTTATTAGCCAAGACCAAGTGTGAGTCGTCGTAATAGGTGTTCGTGATGCATTAGTCCTTCCCACGATAGCAATGAATGCCCAACGCTTAGCAAAATCACAATTCTTACGAGAGTTCTGAAATTCCTATGGATGTAAACCGTGATCAGGTTAAAGATTAAGGACTAAAAGCTGAAAGAATAAATAAACCGAATTAAAAATATAATGAAAATGTCGAAGCCCAAAAGCTTATTCATCTTTGGATTACGATTTATCTCCTCCTTTATTGCATATGAATGATCTGTCTCTTTCAGGATGTTCAGGTGGATTGTCGCATCGGTACGTCTAGTCCGGTACAATTTCTAATTGATTCCAGATCAGATTTAAATGTTATAGGTGTGGATTGGGATATGCTAGCAAAGCAATTTTATAAGGTATGGTTCTCGTGGTACGTTCATCTCGAGGCAAAGGTGGTGGTACAGGAACATATGTAATGGCATCTTAATGCTTTGTGGTTCAGATGGTCAGCATCTCAAGCGCAACGTAACATAAACTAAGAAGGTTGAACAGTGACGAGAAACGTTGTCGTATGAAACTATTGTGAAATGCTCGAGTTCCATACTTTCTCGCGAGCGACCGATGATGGAGAAGCTAAATCTGTCCCAACACACCCGTGTGGCCTAAAGAAACCTGAAAAAAAAACTATATATCCAAATAGATGGTTGATGATATTATTTGCTAACATACCGTAGTCGTCGTCATTGAATTTCTTGACAACTTTACAACGTAACCGATTGACATTTCTAATTTCGCAAAATTAAATAAAAACGACGAACAACGGTTGACTTTGTTTTGATAAGAAAACAATGTTGCCGAAATTGAAAAAGAAGCAGTGTTGCTGTTTTTTCTAGTACTACTTTGATGATGATATTCTAGTATACATGGAACTTGATACACTGAAAATTTAAATCAGTTGCGTCATGAAAAATCGTCTGTCCGATGTCCGTAATTAGTCCGTGGTACAACGCTGTACGTTGTATGTTTGTCCCAGGCATTAAACCGGCCTAATGCCTTGTTCAGACTACAGCGTTAGCGCCTACCTCTCTACTGATACGGAATACCTTACCTTACCTATCAGACCAAGGCCGGCGTGGCCTCTGCTCTACACAGAAGTTGTCTCCATTCTATTCGGTCCATGGCTGTCACTCGCAAGCCTCGCTGTCTGCGGAGGGTCCGCAGGTCACCTTCTTCTTGATCGATCCACCTTGCTCGTTGCGCGCCTCTTCTTGTACCTTTCGGTTCGTTTTCGAGAGCCATTTTCACAGGGCTGTCGTCCGACATTCTTACGACATGCCCAGCCCATTGTAGTCGACCGATTTTTGTGATGTGTACGATGGGAGGTTCTCCCAGCAACTGGTGCAATTCGTGGTTCATACGCCTCCTCCACGTGCCGTCTTACATCTGCACTCCACCGTAGACGGTACGCAGCACCTTCCATTCAAAGACTCCAAGGGCGCGTTGGTCCTCCACTAGCAATGTCCATGTTTCGTGGCCGTAGAGAAATACCGGTCTAATTAATGTCATGGTCAACTTTGTGGTTCGGCGAACTTTGTTCGATCTTAGCGTCCTTCGGAGTCCAAAGTAGGCATGATTGCCAGCCATAATGCGCCTTTTTATTTCTCAGCTGGTGTCGTTATCGGCGGTCACCAATGAGCCCAGATACACAAATTCGTCTACTACCTCGATTTCATCACCGTCGATCTGAAATCGTGCTAGGAGGCTAACATTGTCTTCTCGTGAGCCTCTTACCTTCATGTATCTTGTTTTCAACGCATTAATCACAAGCCCAATCCTACCAGCTTCATGTACGTTTCCGCCATCGTCTCAAAGTTACGTGCTACGATATCAACGTCGTCGGCGAAGCCAAATAGTTGGACAGACTTCCTGAAGATCGTGCCACTCGTGTCTATCCCAGCTCTTCGAATCACACTTTCCAGTGCAATGTTAAACAACAAGCACAACAATCCATCACGTTGCCGTTAACCTCTCCGAGATTTAAAGGGACTCCAGAGCATCCCTGATACTCGGCCGACACACATCACTCGCTCCATAGTTGCTTTGATCAACTGCGTCAGTTTTTCGGAAATCCATATTAGTGCATGATTTGCCATAGCTGGTCTCGATCGATTGTATCATACGCTGATTTGAAATCGATGAAAAGTTTATGTGTGGGCTCGTTGTATTCGCGACATTTCAGCAGCACTTGCCGAATCGCGAAAATCTGGGCCGTAGTAGCGCGGACACCCATGAATCCCGCTTGGTATTGCCCCACGAACTCCTTTGCAATTGGTGACAGGTGGCGGCATAGTATTTGGGAGAGCATCGTGTAGGCAGCGCTCAGTAGCGTGATCGCACGATAATTGCAGCAATCCAGCTTGTCGCCCTTTTTATAGATAAAATTTACATCAGGCTGATGTCTGATAAAAATTACATTCAGGCTGATGTCTGATTTCAATGTCTACATCAACATGAAATTCAAATGTACATCTTACGTTGAACATTAGAGATCAGAACGTATTTAGGCAAGGTAACATGATGTTAACATCAGACATTTTCATACAATTTTTTTCTATTCCAATGTCCCTTTTTTTACATTTTTGAATGTCAAATGACAAAATGTTTTTTTTATGTTTTAAGGTATCAAAGCTTAATGATGTTTTCAAATGTATTTGAATAAAACAGCATAGTCAAAGGATTTTTGATATTTTCAGATGTATTAAAGGTTATGAATAAACATCTTACATATGTTTTCAAGTGTCGATTTTGTCCAATAAAAGAGATGATGTGTGATGCATTCATTTGTAGAAAAACATGACGGTGTATCGTTTCCGGATGTTTTCAGTTGTAGATAATAACATTAAAACCAAATAATCTGTTAAACTAAGGTAAATTTTTATTCTACGATTCTAATATCACATTTAATTCTAATTTTTTTGGATATGTACCGATATTTTATGTGTACAACATCTAATGCCTTGTTCAGACTACGGCGTTGTAACATAATACAAGGGTGTTATTGTTATGATTTGCCATACCTTCTGAATTCTATCATTGTATTACCCGTCTATCATAATACCAACCCTATCACTATGAAGAGAAGAATAATAAATGTCATTCGTTGTTGTTAATTAGCAAGAGTAAGACGCTGTTTTATTTCACTCGGAATTCGTCCAATCCATACATTCACAACAGTTGGCGACGAGCGGATTAGTAATCCCGCATTGGAAAAAGTTGTATTGTTGTTCGGCCGCGGCGGAATCGGAGTCCTAGTTGTGACACTATGGCAGCATTCATTAATTATGTCACGCTTTTAGGGGGGAGGGGTTCAGAAAACCGTGACATTTTGTGACAAACGAGGGAGGGGGGTAAGCTGAATCGTGACATCACATTTTTGAAAAAAACAAAAACAAAATGATATTCTTATGCAATATCGCCTACTACTACTATCCCTACTGTTCACGCCCTTCGTAAACGAACAGCAACAGCAGTAATCATGCAGCACTCACACACCGCTCGCATAAACTATGCCACGCCCTGTTCTGCAACTTTCCATCGTTCTGGAACTTTCCATGTTCTGGAACTTTCCATTGTTTTGGAACTTTCCATCGTTCTGGAACTTTCCATGTTCTGACCTTTCCATCGTTCTGGAACTTTCCATGTTCTGGAACTTTCCATTGTTCTGGAACTTTCCATGTTCTGGAACTTCTAGCAGTAGCGGCACAATATAAAAACGGCACCGCAGTGGCGCAGTCATTCAGTCATTATATCAATTCTAAGGTGTTAAGATCAAAAGGAAAAAGCAATAAAGGATAAGTGAATAGAAGCAGTAGTTTTTCTATCAATATCTTCTGATCCATTATCCGTGCAACAGCCCAGTGTTATACAGTGTTGAATACAGTCCACCCTACGACTAGAGTGTTTGCTGTCAACGGCCTTGAACCCAACCCGGCCTTTTCAGGGTAAGAAGAGTTGAATTTTCCACCCATGAGCCAAGACAGAGCACTCGTTTTACCCGACAGTTGCTAGTTTGAGCGACACCTATTTCCTTTCCTACCGTGTTAGGACACGTTTGAGTTCTGTCGCAAGAGAGCTAGCAAGCTACTTCAAGTACCCTACGGATCCGGTGTTTGGCTCCGACACCTACCATACCTAACACGCTAACTTGAAAGTACCCATTAATGAGTCGAAAAGTACGCATTTTGAAGAAAAGTGGCTTAACTCATTATTAGGAGTATATTTTCCTCATTAATTGAGTATTCGTTACCCATTAATGATTAATTGATACTCATAAATGAGTAAGCAATACTCAGAAATGAGGAAAGTATACTCTTAATAATGAGTTAAGCCACTTTTCTTCAAAATGCGTACTTTTCGACTCATTAATGGGTACTTTCAAGTTAGAGTGAATACTATTCCACCGTTCATGAATGACAGCTGCAGCTCATTCAGTGTGCGTCAGTGAATAAAGTCCAGTGTTTATTGGTGAAAAATTGGTTCGCGCAGTTAGTGTATTTTGGAAAATGAATCGTGGAGAACTTTTTAATACGCTGTACAATGCGTATGTAAAGGCTTACCCGGATAAGAAGAAAAGGGAGTGCCAATTGATGCTACTAATTTCTGGAATGAACGGAAGGGCAATGACAACACCGCACTTGAAGAGCAAGTCAATAACAAAATAAAAGAGCTTCATGCCTTGCAGCTAAAGAAAAAGGTAAACTTCTTCAACTATGGGGAAAGTCTATGAGTGCTCTAAGGAATCAGCGCCGACAGTGAAACCCGCGCAACCCATCAAGGAAATTGAGTATATGGCTCAGCCGTCATCATCAACAAACGCCCTGCACCAGTACAGGAACAACTTAAAGCTGAGCTAAATAATCTGAACTCTGAGGTAGTGCTTCTGATTGACAAGAAGTCTGCTGGACTATTGACGGATGATGATCAGTCGAGACTCGAAGAGCTAAAAATTAAAAAGATCAAACTTGAAAAGAATCTCAAAATCAAGGAAGACGAGCAAGAGCGGCAGCAGAAGCATCGTGAGAAAATGAAGCAGGCTAAACAACTGTTAATTCGGGACATCCCAGAGGCTGGTAAATATGATATATTAACTAGTTTGTTTGCACAGTAGATATAAATATCAAATTTCAGGAAATTATCTTTCATTCCGAAATTCTCCTGGCCGCCCTCGTGTTGAAGAGCAGCAACCGGAGCTGCTCAAGGCAATATGCGATATCGCACTTCATGGATCTGCGGCCCACGAAAAGCGCAGTGATGAGAGCGTCAGAAGCGTTAAAACTTTAGATGAGTTGACTTCTGCAATACAAGGCAAGGGATTCAATATCAAAAGAACAGCAACATATCTGCGGTTAATCCCAAAACGAGCCAATTCCCATCAAGGTAAATTTCACGTAAATACTGTACCAGTGAAGTTGATGCGCGCAAGTAATGCAAAACACAACGATCATCCCGATGGCCGATTCTGTACAGCGACCATAAGATCATTGGAAGAACTGGCATCTGTGCTAGAGCCCAATGAAGTAGGATTTATCAGTCAGGATGATAAGGCGAGAGTGGCGATAGGCCTAACGGCTGCCAATAAGCAGTCTCCCATGCTTATGCATGTGGAGTACAAAATCACGCTTCCTGACCACGATTGGATAGTTGCAAATAAGCATAAACTAATTCCGTCCGTGTACGCTGGAATCGAAATCAAACCGAATGGTCTTGGCAAACCGGAGGCTGTTGGTTTTTCGGGCCCCACTTACATTGCAATTCGGTCAGGCAAACACGCTTCGTCAACGGCGTTTTCTCATGCGTTAGACATCAAGCGGCTTCTAACTCTTGAATCGTTTGATGGTATTTTTAAGTTTGATGGATTGGTCAAACCAGTCCTAATCTTTACCGTCGACGGTGGACCTGATGAAAATCCGAGATATCGCAAGGTAATACAGATAGCAATACACCATTTTAAAGAGTACAACCTTGACACGCTGTTCATTGCAACGAACGCTCCGGGAAGGAGTGCTTTCAATAGAGTGGAGCGACGTATGTCACCCTTGAGTAAGGAGCTTTCTGGATTGATAATACCACACGACCAGTTTGGTAGTCATCTGATTCCCAATTGCGTACAACTGATTCAGCTTTGGAGAAGCAAAATTTCCAGTACGCTGGTGAAGTTTTGGCAGAAGTCTGGAATGATGTGGTCATCGACGGTCATCCGACGTTGGCTGAATATATCGATCCTGATGCTTCTGAAATAGATCCGAAGTCAATTCGTGACTATGACCAACACTGGTTTGGAACTCATGCGAACCAGCCAATATTTACTCCAGATACGGAAATGCACAGATAGGTAAAATTTTGAGATGCATTTGATGGTCAAATAATTGTTATATGTGCATAAATTTATATTTTTACAGGAAATGCTGCTCACCACTGCGAAGTAGCATCGATCACGTTATCTGCAATGGATTTTTGCCTCCACCAATCTCTCTGACGCAAACATCTCGAGGATTGATTGGGTCATCGAAGGACGAACCACAGCATTTCCCATCAATGTTCGTATTGAACTCATTACAAGCTCAACAGATTCTACCTAAATCGATGTCCGGATATGGAACGATTCCGCATGATCTTTACTGTCCTTCAATTAAAAACTCATTGAACGAACGAGTGTGTTCCAGCTGTGGTTTATACTTTGCATCTTTAGTCATGCTTCATGAGCACATAAAGATGCACAAGCATACATCCGTTCAATTTCAGAGAAAATTGCGTCCGTTTAAAGTTGTGGCAAAACGTAAACAGGAATGTATGGTTGTAACCAACAAAGACAACTTCGATTGTGAATGGATAGATGACGAAGAACTTGATCTGACTGATGTGGCAGAAACCATTACGAGTGCTTTCAGCGGACGCAGATATCTTCCCGGTCATCAATGCTGACCAACATCTGCAAAACCCTTGGACTGAGGATTGAATCTATTTTTGAATGGTATTATTTGAGAATGCAATTTGATATAATATGAAGAAAGTTGAATTTGTTTCTGTATGAAATAAAAATGATTTTTTGTGACTAATATTGGCTATTTGAATAAAAAGTTTTGAGTGGGAGGGGGGGTTAACAAAACGTGACATAATTGCCTGGGGGGAGGCAAAAATTGTGACAATTTGTGACATGGGGGAGGGGGGTTAATTTTCGGCCAGATTTGCGTGACATAATTAATGAATGCTGCCTATGCGTGCATCACCCGAGGTGGAGGAAAGATCCGAATAGAAAGCGTTCCACATTGGGGTTCATCGACAGAGTTTACACTCACACACATTCCTACGTTGTGTTTGCTGTTTTCCGGAGAGGGGAAACGTCGAAATGCACACATTTTTGCTGAAGTGTACTTATTATTGCTTGCTGTCATTGTGACCATCGTGTTACGTAAACCAGATTATGGCAAATCCGGAAAATTCTGCTGCTGCTGCTGCTGTGGTACAGGCTGCTGCCGTTCCACACACTTTTGCGATTGAGCAATTCGACAAAAACAAATCGAAATGGTCTCGGTGGGTGAAGAGATTCGAAGAGGCGCTACAGATTTTCGGTGTACCGGACGCTAATCGAAGGAACATGTTGCTGCATTTCATGGGACCCGAAACATATAACGTTCTTTGCGACCATCTATCCCCAACCAAGCCCGAAGCCAAAACATACGAGGAGATAGTTACGCTTCTTGAAGGATACTTCGACCCGCAGCCACTGGAGATGGTGGAGCTGTGGAAGTTTCGTCAGCGGATGCAACGAGAAGGTGAATCGATCATCGAGTTTGTAACGGCATTGCAGCGGGAGGCGAAATATTGTGGCTTCGGTGAATACCTTCACAAAGGATTGCGGAACCAACTGGTATTCGGCCTGCGCAGCCAGCGTATTCGCACCCGGCTAATAGAATAAAAGGAGTTGACCTTCGACAAGGCGAAGCAGATAGCGCTTGCAATGGAGGCCTCTGGCGAGGGGGCGGATGTTCTAAACCGACGTATGCAAGAAGTTAACCTGATGGATCGCAAGTCTCAGCCGAGACGAGCTGCTGCAGCAGCGACCGCTGTTAAAAAGGTAACTAACCCTATTAACAAGTTTTTGTGTTTTCGTTGTGGGAGTGAGACACACTTGGCAGATATATGTGAACATAAAAACAAAGTTTGCGGCCTGTGCAAGCAAGTAGGCCATCTTAAGCGGGTGTGTCGCAGCTCCAATATTCCAAATAAGCAAAAATTTAAGAGTAAGAACATGGCAAAGAAACATTCGACGAATCTGTTAGAAGATAGTGACGTTTCGGAATCGGAGTATACAGATGAGGAGCAGGTTTATGTTGTTGATGTATGTAAGATTG
Organism: Aedes japonicus; assembly: GCA_034211315.2. NCBI lineage: Eukaryota > Metazoa > Arthropoda > Insecta > Diptera > Culicidae > Aedes > Aedes japonicus. Next base: position 24,219 of record JASCZW010011542.1, read on the forward strand.
AGAACGATTCGAAAGACTTGTCTAAGATTTTCCTTAAGGTTAGGGTAGGTGGTTCACTGGTTCAGTTTGAAGTGGATAGTGGGTCTCCGGTATCCCTGATCAGTAGTGCTGACAAGACGAAATACTTGACTGACTTTAAATTACAACCGACGGACATTGAGCTGCGAAGTTATTGCGGGAACAAAATTGGAGTTCTCGGGGTTGTGGAACCGACTATTGTCTGCAAGGGTCGGACAAACAAGTTGCGTTTGTTCGTGGTTGATTATAAGCGACATCCATTGCTGGGACGTGAATGGATGCGAGAGCTACAGTTGGACTGGAATGAAATTCTGGGTGGTTCTGTTAGTTCTGTGGATAAAATTACTTTGCGTACACCTCCACCTGTAGCCGTAAAAGCGTTAATTGAGGAGTTTCCCACCCTCTTCAATGAATCAATAGGTAGAATTGAGGGAATTCAAGCTTCGTTACATCTTAAGACGGATTCTAAACCTGTGTTCTTGAAAGCTCGTTCTTTGCCATTTGCGATTCGCGATACAGTAGAGCGCGAAATCAAGAATATGGTAGAAAGTGGTGTTCTGGTGAAAGTGGACCGTAGCGAATGGGCTACACCTGTCGTTCCAGTCATGAAGTCTGCCAACAGAGTTCGCTTGTGTGGAGACTATAAACTCACGGTGAATAGGGGTTTGCTGGTCGATGAACATCCGTTGCCTACCATCAACGAAATGTTTTCAAATATGGCTGGTGGAGACAAATTTACCAAGCTGGATCTAGCTCAAGCATACCTACAAATGATAGTTCGATTGGAAGGTCAACCGATGCTAACACTGAACACGCACCTTGGTCTGTATCAACCGACAAGATTAATGTATGGAGTTGCTTCTGCATATGCCATCTTCCAGAGAGAAACTACACAAATTCTTCTTGGAATACCAGGTGTATCGGTTTTCTTGGACGACGTCAAAATAACTGGTCCAAATGACGAAGTGCACCTGTCTTGTTTGCGTGAAGTGTTGAAGAGATTTTACAAACATAATATGCGTGTGAATGTGTCGAAATGTGAGTTCTTTGCTGAAAGTATCGAATACTGTGGATACACCATCGATCGCCATGGAATTCACAAGATACAACAAAAGGTGGATGCTATACAGAAGATGCCACGTCCGGAAAACCGTGAACAAGTTCGTGCGTTCCTGGGGCTTGTGAACTACTCCTGTAGATTCATGAAAGACTTGAGCTCGAAGGTTTACCCAATAAACAATCTACTTAAGGACAAGACACCATTCGTGTGGACAGATGCTTGTGAACAAGCATTCTTATGGGTTAAAACTGAGATGCAATCCGATCGCGTGCTGGTTCATTATGACGTGAACTTGCCGCTTGTTTTAGCCACTGATGCATCACCGTATGGGTTCGGCGCGGTGTTGAGTCACATTTACTCAGATGGCAGTGAACGACCGATTCAATACGCGTCACAGACATTAAATACCACTCAACAAAACTACAGCCAGGTAGACAAGGAGGCTTATGCGATTATTTTCGGCGTGAAGAAATTCTACCAGTACCTCTTTGGGCGAAAGTTTATCTTGGTAACTGACAATAAACCTGTTGTTCAGATTTTTTCCCCAAGCAAAGGACTACCAACACTTTCTGCGCTACGTATGCAACATTATGCTGTGTTCCTTGAATCATTTGATTTTGAAATTCATTACCGTGCTTCAAAAGATCATGGAAATGCTGACGGAATGTCACGCCTACCAGTTACCTTACCGACCGAAGTAATCACTGCCAGGTGGAGGAAGTCGACGTTTTGCAGATCAATCAGATTGAAACGCTTCCAGTCGATGTGAAGGAGCTCGGAGAGTGAACAAGCAAGGATCGAAATGTCAAAGAATTGATTCAAGGACTGAGAACAGGAAGAGCGGTTGAAGGTCGCTTCAGGTTCGACGTTGACCAAAACGATTTCAGTATGCAGGGCGCATGCTTGTTGCGAGGAATTCGAGTGTATATACCATTTCCGTTGCGTAAACGTGTTTTGAAGGAACTTCATTGCGGTCATTTTAGGGTTTCTCGTATGAAATCGCTGGCAAGGTCGTACTGCTGGTGGGAGAATATCGACAAGGACATCGAGGATCTAGCTCGTGACTGTACGGCTTGTGCTCGCGTTAGGGCAAATCCTAGAAAGGTGACGGTACACTGTTGGGAACGACCTTCTGAACCTTTTCAAAGAATTCATGCAGATTTCGCTGGACCATTCATGGGACTGAACTTCTTGATCATGGTTGACGCACACAGCAAGTGGCCGGAAGTTAAGGTTATTCCAGATATGACTACGGAGACAACCATTGAGAAAATGAGGGAGTATTTTGCCACATTCGGACTGCCGTCGGTGTTGGTGACCGATCGGGGCACTCAGTTCACATCTGACAGTTTTCAAAAATTTCTTAAAAAGAATGGAATTGCTCATAAGATGGGCGCGCCATATCATCCCGCCACGAATGGTCAAGCCGAACGTTATGTTCAAACGTTTAAGGATAAAATCAAGGCATTGAAGTGTCCACGTTCCGAGATCCATGTCGAGCTGCAGAAGATACTAATGGCGAATCGGCGAACTGTACATCCGTCTACGGGGAAAAGTCCATCGATGTTGGTATTTGGACGACAGATAAAGTCAAGGATTGATATTATGATTCCGAAAGTAGATCACCAGAATGCTTCACGTGGCGAGAAGAAATCGGTGCGCTCATTCACAGTCAACGATAGAGTAGCTGCTCGTGATTTCTTATCGAGTTCAGAGAAATGGAGGTTTGGGGTGATTGCGGAAAAAATTGGAAAACTTCACTATATGGTCGAATTGGATGATGGCAGTAATGCGATTTTCGGAGGCAGTGTAACGGAATTAAAGAAGAGAACTCGCGGAATTACAAATAGCAAAAAGGAAAAGAAAAGTTTTATTACTTGTTTACTCTTACAACGTTTGGAATTGAAATTGAAAAACCCGCGCACATCCATGCGGTACGTTTGACAGCTAGATTGCTGAGGGGGTTCCGCCCAGTAGGCCGAAACAACAGGAGTAGGGTATTGGCAATCCTAACACCCCCGCTCAATATCCGGAACGGCCAGCCCCATGGCGGCCCGATGTTTTAGGAACAGACCTACTGGCAAGCCCTTGGTCATCGCATCCGCGACCTGCTCACCGGTTGGGACGTATCGAACTGCTATACGCCCCCGCTGAATCTCCTCACGGACGAATCGATGTCGTACATCAACGTGCTTCAAGCGGCCGGAATCCCGCTCTTCCTCGACCACCTTGATCATAGACTAGTTATCTTCAAAATAGACCACCGGACTCTCCGGTTCCATCGCCAACTCCTTCAATAGACGAACCAGCCAGATGCCGTGACACACAGCGGTGCTCAAGGCCACCAGCTCCGCTTCCGTTGAAGACAGCGAGATGGTTGATTGATTCCGGGTTAACCAGCTTACGGTACCGCCGCACACTCGGAAGACGTATCCAGTGAGCGAACGCCTGTCCACCGGATCGTTTGCCCAATCCGCATCGGCGAATGCTTCCATCACCGGTGGTGAATCCTTCGCTGAGAACACCAGACCCAAGTCCAGCGTTCCTTTGATGTACCGCAGTACCCTCTTCACATGCACCCAGTGCAGTTCCGTCGGACAGCTTTGGAACTGACTCAGGTAGCTAGTTGCAGTACACAAGTCCGGCCTTGACGTCAGCGTTACGTACGTGAGACAACCGATCAACTCTCGGTACGGTTTCTGAGTACGCTCAGCTTCCTCTCCCTTTTTCAGACGTAGGCGACACTCAATCGGCGTTGATGCTGGCTTGCAGTCGAACATGTTGAAGCGACGAAGCAGGTTCTCGAGGAATCCCCTCTGGCTAATCCGAAGGAATTTCTCCTCCACGTCCCGGTCAATCTTCATTCCGAGAAACGTTCGCACCTCTCCGATGTCCGTCATCTCGAACTCGTTCACCAGGCACCGCTTCACTGCCTCGACCGCCTTCAGCTGACGACTGACGACAAGCAGATCATCTACGTACAGCACAAGTATTACTTTGCTGCTTCCGGATCCCTTCACGTACAGGCATGGATCGCTCTCGCTTCTGGTGAATCCCAGTCGCTCGACAAAAGCATGGAACCTTGCATTCCAGGCCCTGGATGCCTGCTTCAGGCGATACAGTGAACGCTTGAGGCAGCACACCAGATTCTTGCCTTGCTCGAACCCTTCCGGCTGGGTCATGAAAATCTCCTCATCCAACTGTCCGTTGAGGAACGCGGTTTTCACGTCCATCTGGTGTACGACCATCCTCTGCTCGTTCGCTACGGCAAGAACAGCTCGTGCGGTATCCAGACGCGCCACCGGAGAATAGGTTTCGCCGTAATCGAATCCTGGTTTCTGGCTGAACCCACGGGCCACGAGCCTCGCCTTGTAGCGCTCTGTCCCGTCGGCTTCGTTCTGCTTCACTTTGAACAGCCACTTGCACGTGATCGGCACGCACCCTTCAGGAAGCTTGACAATCGTCCACGTTTGGTTCCGCTTGAGAGAATCCATCTCCTCATGGACGGCTGCTTCCCACTTCTTCCAATCCAGTCTCTTCTTCATTTCCGCCAGCGAACTTGGCAGCTTGTCGACGAAACTTGTCGCATTCATGGCGTACCCGGTGTAGTTCATATCGTATTGCTCATGCCAACCCGGAGGCTTCCGGCTTCGGCCTGAACGACGACCAGTTTGAATCCTCCAGGGATCTTTCGTTCCGTCTCCGTCTCCTTCTTGGATCGTTTTGTCGGCACAGCTTTCGAAGGTATCATCAGCATCGGTGTTCGATTCTTCACCCGGTCCATCCGGTTCACCGTCCGGTCCATCGTCCGGCTCATCGTCCGACGATTCATCGCCCGATTCTTCCGATTCATCACCCGATTCTTCGGATTCATCACCCGATTCTTCGGAAACACCTTCATCGCGTTCATCTTCAGCGTCGCTCTCGTCGTCGGACTCGCTATCCGATTCGTTCCGAACTGCACGAACCGGAAACACATCGGAACTGCAGCCGGGCTTCGGATCCACTTCCGAACTGGTTCTGCTGTCGTCTTCGACGAAGACAACATTCCGTCTAGCTTCTTCCGTCGTTCTTTGGGAATGTGGACGAATACTGTTGCTCCGAAAGCCCTCAGGTTCCGGACATTTGGCGTCCGTCCTTCCCAAATCTCGTACGGTGTCTTGCGCTTGTCTATGGCACTGGCGGGACTGCGGTTGGCCAAGAATGCCGCGGTCTGGATCGCAGGTCCCCAGAATTCCTTGCCGACGCCGCTGTCCTCGAGTATCGACCGAACCTTCTCCACGAGCGTCCGGTTCATCCGCTCGCTCACGCCGTTCTGCTCGGGAGTATAGGGGACGGTCCACTCAATTTGGATCCCCTTCTGCTTGCAGAACCGTTTGAACTCGCGACCGATGTATTCTCCGCCGTTGTCGCAGCGAAACCGAGAAATACGCGTACCGAACTTCGAACTTACTAGAGCTTCGTACTCTTTGAACTTGTCCAGCACTTCATCTTTCGAGTTCATAAGCCACACGACTGTGAACCGACTCCAGTCGTCAACGAAAGTAACGAAATACTTTTCGCCGTCAATGCCCACCGGCGTCACCGGGCCACAAACGTCCGAATGGATCAGTTCAAGCACTCGTTTCGACTGGCGACCCTCGCGCGCGGAGAAGGGCTTACGCGTTTGCTTACCGACGAGGCACGATTCACAAACCAACTCGCCACCGGATGGCTTAAGCTTCGCACTCATACCGACGACCATTTCGTTTCCGATTAGCACTTTCAAATTCTTCGCACTGAGGTGCCCGTACCGACGATGTGATAGTTCAAGTTCTTTGGGCACACGACCGCACGAATACAACACCGATTCGGATGGCTCTTCCCGATGAAAGTCTATTTCATAGAGCTTTCCGCGACGCTTCCCGACCGCGATCACTTCCGAATCCCGTTCGATATTCACGACGCCATCCGCGAACACAACTTTTAGTCCGGCCATTTCCATTTTACGAACGGACAACAAGTTCACACGCGCTTCCGGAATGTATAGAACGTCTTTGAGTGTAATGGGAATCGACTTACCCCTCGCTACGGCAAACGCATGAACCTCACCGTACTGTTTGGCGACGATAGACTGCCCTTCCTTCGCCACGGATATGCGCATCGGTTCCTTCATCGGCAAAAGCTTCTCGAACAGCTTCCGATCGTTGGTCAGATGCTCCGACGAACCGGAGTCGATGATCCAGCTCGTTCTTGGTAGTCCATCACACTCGCCGCTGAGAAAGCAAACACCCTTGTCGGCTTTTCCCAGGTGCGCGCTAGTTCTCGTCGATTCCTTCTTCTTCTTCTTTTCTTCCGGGCAATCGGCAATCTTGTGCCCTTCCCGGTTGCATCCGAAGCACTTCCACTTGACACTCTTCTTCTTCTTCTGCTGCTGCTTTGCACCACCAGACGAAATACCGGAACCGCTGAACGCAGCCGCTTCCACCTTGGAGCCACTCGATCTGCTGCTTCCTCCACCGCTGCGCTTGATTTCCTCGTCAAGCAATCTGCACTTGCAGAATTCCAGCGAAAGCTTGTCTTCCGGCATCGTTTCCAGGGCCGTTACAACGGTAGCGTAGGCTGGCCCTAGCGTGAGCAGCAAGTAGCAAACGATATCAATTTCCTCCAGCTTCGCTCCGGTCGACTTGTAGTCCCGGACGATCCGCTCGAAAGTGAGAAAATGATCTTGCAATTTTCCACCGTCGTGCCGCAGTGTGAGGAGTTTCTTCTGCAGGTGGAGACGACTGGCGATGCTCTTCCGCTGAAAGACCCGTTCCAGAGCCAACCAGATGGCCCTCGGGGACTGTTGATCCTGGATATACTCCAGCATGTTGTCGCTGATCCGGGATATCAGCATCGACTTGCACCGCCTGTCCTTTTTCGACCGCTTCTCGGTCGCTTTCGCCTTCGCCTCCCTTACCGCATCCGTATCCTCCTACTTCACCATCAGTTCGGGAACCTCCGCCGCTTCCTGCTCGACGCAGCACTGGAGTTCGTGCTCCTCCAGCAGCACCGACATGCGGTACTTCCACTGCGGGTAGTTCGATCCGTCAAACTGAGGCACTCGTGCATTTTCCGCTTCTCTGTCCATTTCAAATGTTTACATTTACACTTTTCGCACTCGCGCAAACTGGGCCCATAACCTAATGGGATTTTCGGAGGCAGTGTAACGGAATTAAACAAGAGAACTCGCGGAATTACAAATAGCAAAAAGGAAAAGAAAAGTTTTATTACTTGTTTACTCTTACAACGTTTGGAATTGAAATTGAAAAACCCGCGCACACCCATGCGGTACGTTTGACAGCTAGATTGCTGAGGGGGTTCCGCCCAGTAGGCCGAAACAACAGGAGTAGGGTATTGGCAATCCTAACAGGCAGAATGTGGAAACGACATATTGACCAGTTGAAACCAGGACCTGTAATTCAGGAGACTACACCGAAGCTTCAGATTTCAACCGATACCTCAAGACGTCGTGAAGTGATAACACCATCTCCTGCAGGCCTAAACGCAGCTCAACCGAAAGTAGAACTTAACGTTATGGATCCAACCCTAGATAATTCGGACGACTCTGACGAAACCGTTGACTCTGACGAAACCGTTGGTAAGGGATACCGAAACAGGTTCAGCTTTTAATAACAAGCGGAGCGTAAAATCGAGATCAACGAACCAAACTGCTTGCGACACTGTTCGTAGATTTATTCGCGAGCGGCGACCTCCACGTAAACTTGACCTGTAATGTGTTGTGACTAACTTACTGACCCTTGTTTTGTGTATGTATACAATGTATACAGGATTTTATCTCAGGGGGGAAGAAATGTTATGATTTGCCATACCTTCTGAATTCTATCATTGTATTACCCGTCTATCATAATACCAACCCTATCACTATGAAGAGAAGAATAATAAATGTCATTCGTTGTTGTTAATTAGCAAGAGTAAGACGCTGTTTTATTTCACTCGGAATTCGTCCAATCCATACACTCACAACAGTTATAAAAAGTATTAACACGAAAAACTTCATCAAGATAGTCTTGTATCATGTTACAACTCCGTAGTCTGAACAAGGCATAAGAACATGGATTTCAACGCAACGTGTGATTTTTATGACACAGGATGTATTCTGGCATATTATGCATGCAACATTTTACTTCACAAAGACCTTTGGTTCTATCGTTCTATTGTAACGTTTGAATCTTATGTTGTAAGTAGTTTCCTTATGCTAAGGACTTGCACTCTTTTACACACTCAAAAAACAAACCTTATATTTAAGTGCAGTCACACGGAAAGAAATGACGAGTGATTGAAATAACTATTTCGATAGTTGATCCCTATCCAGTATTTTACTAGTACTCATGGCCGCCTTGGTTGAGCTCGGTTTCTGGTAGGGAGCACGCGATTTGACGTTTAGCTTAGGTCGTTTGACAGCTAATCGATAAGATTTGATCGATTCTCTGTCAAACGGCCTTAGCCAAACGTCAAATAGCTTGCTCCCTAACAGAAACCGAGCTCAATCGAGACGGCCATTAGCACTCGTAAAATGCTGGATAGTATATATTTATATATCACTTACCCGTGTACTTACCAGATTCGAACTCTGCACCTTCACCATAAGAACGGTGACTGTATCCTCAGATCCATATCAGCTGTGAGGAATTCCAGTACCCGTATTCAAAGTGTTCAAACCATATTTTAGTTCTAATAATGCGGAACAACAATAATTGCTGAAGCTCTTTACGAATAGGTTTATACTGTTTTGAAAATCAGTGTTACCGAGATTGTTATAATCTAAACATGATCACCGTCCAATTTACGTTGTTATCTGTGCCACACTTGGATTCATTTGTTATATATTTTTTTAAACTACATTAAAATCAATTTCATTTAATACTGTTGTTAGAGATTGCTATATTTATCATTGCTATATTAATGAATTTCCTGTGATTAAAAAAAAATCCACTAAGACTGGGAATTGAACACCTGTTCTTCTGCTCTGTGGAATTAATATTGTTTATTTGAAAGCAATTTTCGACAGCGCTGTCGATTACGCGAATATCCGAATATAAATTCCTCAAATAAGCTTCATACTTTCTCAGATTTCGTTTTCAATAGTAAGTACCGCTTTTCTTAATTTTTTTTCAACATCCTTCGAAATATTTTGAAATCTAAATGCTCTGCTTGATAAAGTGGACAGTATTCTTTTCATTTCGTTTGATAGCTCTCAACTCAAGAGCTCAAGCTCAAGAACTCCATATAAATAACTGTTGTGTCGCTCCAAGATATCCATGCCCCTATTTTATGTACGCAGTACGCCAATGAGTTAGATGACAGATACGTTTTGTAGGTGATAGAGTGAAAAACGTGGACAAGACGGGTATTTTGCGAATGAATAGCAGGGCAGCAAAATATATTTTCCTGTTCCCAGACGAGAAGTATCCGATTATTTTACCTGATAATCACCATGTGACCTACTTAGTGCTTACTGACTTCCATGAAAGGTATCATTACAGGAATTATGCAACGGTTGCTAACGAGGTACGTAGAAAGTTTTGTATTCCACGTTTGAGACGAGCGCTTTGTAAGATGCGTTGCAAATGTCAATGGTGTCGGAACCGCGATGTGAAGCCAGTTCCACCTTAAATGGCCGAGCTCCCTCCAGCGCGATTAGCTGCGTTTACTAGACCATTTTCTCACGTAGGTGTGGATTATTTTGGACCTATCGAAGTTATTGTAGGTCGTAGAGTTGAAAAGCGTTGGGGAGTTTTGTTAACTTGTTTAACCGTCCGGGCTCTTCACATTGAGGTCGCCAGTTCTCTAAGCACAAGCTCATGTATTATGGCGCTGAATAATTTCGTTGCTCGTCGAGGAACCCCTATATGCTTCTATAGTGATAGAGGAACAAATTTTGTCGGCGCTTCCAGAGAACTAAATCAAGCTATACGTACATTAGACCAGCACCAGTTGGCAGAGGAGTTACTACTTACCCCTACTACACGCAAAGAAATCACTTTGCTTTGAATCAACAAAATATTTTGTTGGTATTCAAACCAATGTTTCTATTTGCTTCAATTCATGAAGAAGTTCTAAATCAATTCAAAATTTCATTCAAATTAAACCGACAAAATTAATTAAAATAATCACCGCTGTGTGATTCAGAACAATCAAATTTATTTTTCAACTCAAATGATTAATTAATTGCTTGAACAAAGTATTTGGTCACCCTAAAAATCACTCTGCTTTGAATCAACAAAATATTTTGTTGGTATTCAATGCAAGCTTTCTGTTTGTTTCAATTCATAAAAACGATCTAGATCAATTCAAAATTCCATTCAAATCAATCCAATATTTTATTTAAAGTAATCACTGCTGTGTGATATTAATTTAAATAATATTTGATTTATAACAACCACATTTATCGTTTAATGCAATTGTTTAATTTATTGTTTAAACAAAATATTTTTTAACGCTAAAGAATCACTCTGTTTTGAATCAACAAAATGATTTGTTACTTTTCAATCCAAGGTTTCTATTTGTTTCAATTCATTAAAAGTTCTAAATCAATTCAAAAATCAAACCAATAAAGTTATCACCGCTGTGTGATATATGTTTAAATAATATTTGATTTATATTTAACAATCACATTTATTTTTTACCCAAACGATTAATTTATTGTTTTTATAAATTATTTTTACATATTGTCAGCCTGCCGAGCATTCATATTATTATTGTACAAAAGTTTCACAATGCTGACAAGTAGCTGCATCTGCCTTTGCCTCCGGTAGTTTTTCTAATGTAAGTTTAAACATAATATATTTTAATTTGTTGATAGATATCAAGATTCTCAACAAGTTATTGTCGTTGCAGATAACTGCAGTTGATCCAATAATCAGAAATTCACAAATCCGACGTTACGTTTAAGGAGCAGATTATGAGAAAAATCGGACTGCGGTCTGCCGCGAGCATAGTCCTTATATCATGGCCGTAGAGAACTACATGTCTTGTCTTGTTAAACTTCGTGCCGTGGCGATTTTTACTTGACCGGAGCGACTTCGAGAGTCCATAGTGGGCACGATTTCCTGCCAAAATGTGAGAATACAAAAATAATTTGAACAAATAAACACGAATTTTAGTTCAATAAATTGTAAAGCAGTATTTCAATTTAATGGTTTTGTTATATTAATTCATCAATGTTTATTAATTCAACAAATGCGCTTATATGGATCAAGAAAATATATTGTTTCAAACAACAAAACCCTCAGTTTAATTCTATAAAGCATGAAGTTTTATTTGAATTAAATGGTTTTGTTGTATTAGTTCACAAATGTTTATTATTTCAACAAATGGTTTTAGTTGGTTTAACAAAATATTTTGTTTTGAGCAATAAAACACGCTGTTCAATTCTATAAAGCATGAAGTTTTATTTCAACTGAAAGGTTTTGTTGAATCAGTTCGTCAGTTTTATTGGTCCATATTTAAACCAAAATTTTAGTTGAATTGATTCCTAGTTTGAATTGGTATAACTACGTATTTTTTTGCGTGTACTTCCTGGTGATTCAACCCTCCGGCAGCCCCACACATGGGTGGTAGCTGGGAGCGACTGATTCAATCAGTTAAGCGAAATTTAACAGAAGTACTCAGGTGTAGACGACCGACCGACGAGGAGCTGCGTAGTGCCTTGACACAAATTGAAGCCATACTAAACAGTCGCCCTCTGACGGAAGTTCCAGTTGATGACCAGTCTGACCCGGCTCTCACACCCAATCATTTTTTACTGGGTTCATCAGATGGTTCGAAGTCTTTGACACTCGCTGACGATAATGTTCAAAATGTCCGTCATGGATGGCAGATATCACAGGTGATGGCGAACATCTTCTGGAAACGGTTTCTGGTAGAGAGCAAGCGATTCGACGTTTGGCTTAGGTCGTTTGACACGAGTTTGACAGCTAATCGATAAGAATTGATCGATTTTCTGTCAAACGGCCTTAGCCAAACGTCAAATAGCTTGCTCCCTAACAGAAACCGAGCTCAATCGAGACGGCCATTAGCACTCGTAAAATGCTGGATAGAGCCACAGGGGGTAAGTCATGTCAGTATGTCGGTAGGTGTTCCGAGGTGTTGGAAGGTGTTTCTGTGTTTCAACATATCTGGCAATACTACAATTCTAAATTTATGCTATTGGGCAACCATGGATTTTTTACGTTTAACTAACGCAAACTAACGCATCATTTGAATCTTATCAGTGCAAGCGAGAGAGAAACAAAACAGTGAGAAAACAAACAATCGGTTCGTGTAAGTGGTGCCAGATATGAATTTATCTTTCAGGAGGTGGCGAGTGTGTTTGAAGTGTGTCGGAGTGTGTTTCTCAGGGTGTTAACACATGGTGACCCAGTGACTTGCCCCCTGTTCGGGACACATTATTCTCTCCATCCAATCCTCCGGTAAACATTCCTCCTCCCAAATCTTGGTAATTACCCAGTGCAGCGCTCTGGCCAGTGCTTCACCACACTATTTCAATAGCTCGCTTGGGAGTTGGTCAACACCAGCGGCTTTGTTGTTTTTCAACCGAATAATTTCCTTCTCAACTTCCTGAAGGGTTGGGGTCGGGGTCCTGTCATCTTCTGTTCCTAGATTTATTACCGTGCCACTTTCGTTCGCTGTAACATTACCGTTCAGGTGCTCGTCGAAGTACTGCTTCCACCTTTCAATCACCTCACACTCTTGTTACCGGCGGGTAACATTTGTTTAAAATGATTCGTAATTGAGTACGGGAAAGGAGGGTAAACATTATAAAGTTAAATCTATTTCCAACGGTCATTTTGGATCGATGCGTAGGGCAGTCGACATACGGTAGACGACGAACAGCTAAAATTGTTGTGTATCGAGTGGGTGGCTGGATGCACTGAATCCGAACGGGGTGGAAATGGAAAAACGCTAGAGGGAGAAAGTTCGTGTCTTCGGGATGATGATGATGTTAAAAACGAATGCGAGTCAGTGGAGTTCGAGAATCCAACCTATCAACTGTTTTTAAGAAGTCACTAGGAAA
>JASCZW010011543.1:0-31675 GCA_034211315.2 Aedes japonicus
ATATAATCAGCAGCATAGATCAACCTCAAATGATAGCAAAAAACACCATATAAATAGCGATCTCAGATCACCAAAATATGAAATAAATCTCAATGGTCAATATCCCATTCTGGCAACTACACACTTAGATTTTTTTACAGAAATCTGTAAAATTTTACTAAATTCTCATCAGCTGAACGTTCGGTGATTCGATTTAAAGGATTTCGGTGAAATTTTACGAATTCTGGAAAAAAATTTACAGAAAACTGTGAAATTTCACCGACATCCGTCAAATCGAATTACCGAAGCTGTTGAGGATTCGGTCAAATTTTACTGATTTATGCAAAATATCTAAGCGTGTAGATGTGAGAAGGAGAAGGAGAAGTATGAAGACTAGACTGATGCAAAATTTGAAATATTTGCTCCCCTAAGCTTAATCGACGCCAATTTGGGTCCTGATAGTCCCCAACAAATTTGAACACATTTGGTTTTAATTTGGCTTTGCACACGCTATTCAAAGTTTGTATGGGAATTAGTATGAAGAATCTCAAACTTACATTTCCAGATCCCTAACATCTTGATATTATGTCCTTAAACCAAATCTTATATACATTCATATAGTGTAAGTTGTCAACTATCAAAATGCCGAAGATACCTGACATGTAAATTTTATACAAAAATAGTTATTCAATAAAACATAAAATACACACTTTAGGTATGATGTTTTATTCTTATTTTTGTTTTCTTATTATTTATATGTTTTTTATATTTTATATTCATATATTTTTTGTTTTTATTTTATTTATATTATTATATATATTTTATATATTTTATATTTGTATTTTTTATATTCATTACATATTTTTACTTCTTATTATTATTCTTCATTGAAGACATTCCCTCCGATACACGCAAACAAATGCAAAATACACAAAGGCAAAATTTGATCAATCATGATTTAAACTTCGAATCATTAACCCGATATGAGCTTATGTTCGTATCATTAAAAGTAAATTAATTTGGAAACTGAAGGAGTTTTAGCCCAATTTCCTAAAAACTGATTAAAAGCAGTCACCCCTGATTAAGCGGTTCCCTACCCTAGATGAGAAAAATTCGTTTAAACGCACCGACGTTTTTGAACAATTTTTATCATCCACGAATTGTTTACCTTAAATAACCTGAAGTATGAACGTTTCATATTATACATTCTTGGAACACCAGTTCTTGCCAATACCAGTTCTGGTGTAAGATATTTTCTTTTCTGGATTGAGAATAAAAATTTTGTTCGGTGATGGGAAGTCCATTTAACTGCACTGCAACTTTACTACTTGTGTAAATCAACTACTTTGCAAATAAAGTAACAATAAACAACAACACTACACAATAAACATTCATATTTGGTTTGCTTTTCGTTTTCTGACTTTTTTCTGAATTTGGCATAGAATCCACGAGGTTGTATAGCAATTTAAATGGAATTCAGTTCCAAGTTTCTCTTACAGCAGCATCTAGTTCGCGAACTGTCCACCACCTTTGATAACAAGCCGTGTCATGATGCCGGAGAAGTTGCCTCACCAATCAGATCCAGGTCGGAGTGGTCTATGCTGTACACTAAAGTTGTCTACATTCTATATTATATCCATGGTTGCACCTCGCCAGCCTCGCTGTTTGTGAAGGGTCCGCTAGTCACCTTCTACTTGATCGATCCACCTTCTCCGTTGCCTGTCTCTTTTTCTTATGGTCGTCGGTTCATTTTCGAGAATCATTCTAACTGGACTGTCGTCCGACATTCTTATTACATGCCCAGCCTACCGTAGTAGACGGTTTTGAGCGGGGTGTACAACGGAAGGTTCTCCTGCAACTGATGCAATTCGTGATTCATTCGCTTCCGTTCCACTTTCCATCTGCATTACACCGTAGATCGTACGCAACACCTTCCGTTCAAAGACACCAAGGGCGTGTTGGTCCTCCACTAGCTGTGTCCATGTTTCGTGCCCGTAGAGAACTACCGATCTAATTAATGTCTTGAAGATGGTCAACTTTGTAATACGGCGAACTTCGGTTGATCTAAGCGTTCTTCGGAGTCCACAGTAGGCACGGTTGCCAGCCATAATGCGCCTTTGTGTTTCTCTGCTGGTTCATCATTGGCAGTCACCACTGAGTCAAGATATACGAATTCATCTACTACCTCGATTTCATCACCGCCATTCTGAACTCGAGGGCTAACATTGTCTTCTCGTGAGCCGGAGAAGTTGTCGATGGTATTTAGAGTTAGATCCGGACTACGGGCTGGCTTGTTCAGAATCTCGATGCCTCAATCTGAAAACCATTGCAAAAATTTCATGCTGCCATGAATTTTCGCATTATTCTGGTAAAACACGAAGTTGTCAGGCATAATCTCTTCTGATAAGAGAATCAGCTTTTCCTGCGCAATTATCCTCAAATCATTCCAATAATATGAGCAGCAGTAACATGTTAAAAAATAGCATTGCATTCTTTCGTTCAGGACAGGTAATTTTTCGCCAAGTTCAATCTGACCATAATGTTAGCTGCTGTGAGATATGACTTCTTGACCTTTTTAGTATATTTCAAGGGGCTATATCCATCCGAAATCGGAGTTATACGTTTCTGGGTGATTGATAGACCCAATTCTTGCTGATCTCATCAACAGCAAATTGTCAAGCCTCACCCATTTGTAGAATACGGTTCCGGTCACTTATCTTTGAATTTCCTTTTGTTTACTCTTTCATGTTATAGGGTAACGGGATGTAATGTTAGCCTAGCTCCTTGATTCGGCCCAAGTACCAAATCTGTCATTATTTCTTCGATAATCAACAAAATCATGTTGCAATCAGCATGACCGATTTATTTCAAAGCAATTGAGACATAATTAATCAATTTATAGTAGTTCACTTCCGCGTAGTTTTCGATTTCCTTGACTTTTTAGACACCAAGACTTTACTGGTTAAGCTGAACAGATTATCTATACGATCTGCAAATGATCTAAATTTGCCAAAATTGAACCTATAAACCAAATCGTGCAGCCAAGATGCACAGAATATAGTCACATATTATAAACTAACAGGTCACATTGGTAAAATAACAATGACTTAACAAGCAAACTGTAGACCCAATGTTAGGGACATATTTTTTTCTATGTTCCCAACTATGGCCTGTTGTATGAAAAGCGTAGTAAAATGTTGTTATTGGTAAGATTTACAATACAAATGTCAGAGTTTCGGTTGAATGTTGTTCAATTGGCTCATCTTAACACAAATTAAAGGAACAAAATGTGTGTAGAGTGAATTATAAAGTTTTGATTGTCGAATGACCGCTAAATCATATGTAAAAATCATTTAAGCGTTTCTTAGCAGTTTAAGTAAAGTTTGATTTGTGAAATTGTTTGTTGGGTAGAGCAAATACAGCTGGAAACGCCTTGAATCAGAAAATCAGGAAGAAACCCGTACGAAGATTGCATTTAATAAAAAATCAATCGAATGGGACGAACTTGCATCCATGATTAGACCCAATTTGGTATCCATAGACCGACATTGCATCCATATCCCTCGAAAGTTTCTGACTTTATAAAACGAGTTGTGTAGCTTTTCGGGATACATACTACCAGATTGCTTAATAAACATATCTTAGGAAGTGTATAGCTAGTTAAATTTTGTTTCCAGCTCAAATACTTTATGAGTTACAATGAAAAATGTAATCGATTGTTGCATATTAGGCTGAGTCAAGGGACACATACCCTACTTATATTCTTTCTTCAGCATATTTCTGATCTCTGCTTCCGATTTGTATACGAGCTATCTCACGGTTACTCGTACCGAGATTGGCTGGTAAATGACTGAACAATGCGTACCATTGGTACTTCACGTACCTGCGAGTAAAGACTGTATTCGATGAAATTTGGACACACGCAATTGTTCGTAACTTTTTAGCGTGTGAGTAAACATTATTGAAATTTTTAACTGAATGTTTTTCATTGTGTTGTGTCAATTGTGTTATGAGTTTCGTGAAAATCGGTCGAGTGATTTCAGTGATGGCTTCGAATGAAGAAATAGTGCGCCAACAAATTTTGGGCGCTCACTTCGAAAACCCAAACACTTCTCATCGATGGATCGTAAAATAGCTCGGAATCGCACATTCAACCATATCTCATGTGATCAAAACGTTCAAGGACCATAAGACAACCAAGCGGAAAAATGGTAGTGGCAAAAAACGTGGCACATCAAATCCGTAGAAGGCCAGGATGGTATTGAACCAATTTAAGTGTTATCCCAACATTTTGATCGGGGATGTTGCGAAAAAGGCGAAAGTTTCAGCTTGTTTTGTGCAAAAAACAATGAAACGTTCTGGATTACATGTTTACAAGGTCCAGAAGGCACCGAACCGGAGCAATAAACAGAACTCGGTGGCCAAAACTCGTGCAAGAAAACTGTACAGGGAGTGGCTCACAAAACCGTTCTGTGATGGACGATGAGACCTACATTAAAGCCGACACCAAACAAATGCCAGGACAGGAACACTACGTCGCCACCTCTAAGTTGGCCGTCAACGGACAAATCTATGAGGACGAAGGCCTCCAAAAACGGCTTCTGCCCTTCTTGAGATCTCACGATGGCCCGACACTGTTTTGGCCGGATTTGGCATCTTGCCACTATGCCCGGCCCGTCTTAGACTGGTACAAAGATAATAATGTTGTTTTTGTACCAAAAGACGTCAACCCTCCAAACACTCCGGAACTTCACCCAATTGAAAAATGTTGGGCAATCATGAAGACAAAGCTCGTTAAAACTCCAAAACTGATAGAAAATGAACTTGAACTAAAGAAAGTGTGGTTAAAAGTAAGTTAGCAAGTCGGTCCTATCATTTCCCAAAATTTGATGAAAGAAGTCAAGGCAAAGGTGCGGGCATTTGGGTTGGGAGAAGAGGTTCAATAAACCAATGATGTCAAAACTAAACCATTTAGTAGTACTTTATTTCCAGAAAGTTTGAAAGGAATCGGGCTCAAGGAAAAATTTGGTGACCTATTTTGTGTGTCCAAATTTCATCGAATACAGTCTTTATAAAAGAGACCCTACCCGAGCAAAGGGATATACCAAATTGATAACAATTTTTAATACCTGGTTATCATTGTTTGATCATTGAATATGTTATCAATGAGGCTGAATTAATAGCCAACATAACAGAATGAATAACACAAAAATACTCGTTGAATATCATAATAATAGCTTTTTTTATTATCTTGATAACAAATCCTGTACTTGAAGCAAATTTATTAAAATAGTATCAAATTGTGTTATCAATTTGAAATCAAACTCTCGTGCTAATATCTGAAATCTTTTTCAAAAAAAGCTAAATTTCTTGTTCACACATGTTGGTAATATTTGTAGTTTTTCATTCAATAAGAAACGTTCGTCGAAAATTGTATGTTTAAAATGATAACATGTGATAACAAAACCAGCCAATGGTGATAGCAATTTTTTTTATGTGATAACAGCAGAAATCAAAACGATATCTGGGATAACACAACTTGTTACTTATATGCTGCCCTATTCAAAAGGTGCAGTCTATCTGACCGTCTTTTTTCCTTGTTAGGACCGGCTCATCGTCCTCGTACCTGCGTGGGACTCTAAACAGTGCTGTTCACGATGGTCTTCCGGCGAGACAAGGGGTTGCGGAAGGCCCAGCAAGCCGCCCTTAAAAAAAATCAATGTTACAAATAAAACAGAAGTTAATGCGGACCGGCACAATCCGCAAAGACCTAGGTGACGAAATAAGGACTACGATTGGAAACTTTGAACATGGAACTGCAAACCGCTCTGCTGCCCTGGATGCGGTAGGATAATCTACGACGAACTTCAACCACGTAACTTCGAAGTCATAGCACAGAAGGTATGGAAAAGTGGGCATCGAGTGGCTACTTTTTACCAGAGCTATGGTACCACAAACGAGTTGAGCACTGGCACTGCAGTGCTGGGCAAAATGCATGAACATTTGAATGGACACTTTATAATCAATGCGAGAATGTGCAAGCGAAGAATCAAGAGTCGATTCCTCAACTACAGCATCATCAACGTACACTGCCCACACGAAAGGAGATCCGTTGACGAAAAAGAAGCGTTCTACGCGCAGCTAGAGCAACTGAAGGATGGCTGCCGCAGCGGGACGTAAAAGTCGTCATTGGTGACATGAATGGTCAGGTTGGACGGGAGGCAATGTACAGACCGGTAATAGAGTCTAACAACCTGCATACCTTATCGAACGATAACGGCCAACGATGCAGAAACTCTGTGGCCTCCCGTGGTTTGGTAGTTCAAAGTACCTTTTTTCCCCGTAAAGACATCTACAAAGCCACTTGAAGATCACCTAACCAACGAACAGAGAATCAAATCGACCATGTTCTAATCGACGGGAAACTTTTCTCCGATATCATCAACGTTCGCACTTACCGCAGCGGGATAAAGACTCGGACCACTAGCTATTTGCAGTATGCGTGCGCTCAAAACTCTCGACGGTGTACAATACACGTCCAATTCGGACGCCACTACCTAACATTGAAACCGGAGTTGCCCATGAATACGCGCAATAGCTAGATGCAGCCCTACCAACGGAAGAGCAGCTTGGCGCAGCTACTCTTGAGGATGGCTGGAGAGATATTCAAACCACCATTGGTACAACAGGCAATGTTCAATTCTTCGAAGAAAAAAGAGCCAGATGGAAGATCGAGACCGCGAAGCAATGGATTCTACGAGAAGTTGAACAGCTCACGCAAAGGCTATGTACCACAAGCCGTAATGTGCAGAGACCTGGAAGGTAACTTTCTCAGAGGAGAGTGTGAAGTAATTGAAAGGTGGAAGCATTTCTTCGACGAGCACCTGAACGGCATTGTTACAGCGGACGAAAGGGGCACGGTAATGAATCTAGGAACACGCGTAGAAGATGACAGGATCCCGACCGCAATCCTTCAGGAAGTTGAGGAGGAAATTGGTCGGTTGGAAAATAACAAAGCCTCTGGTGTTGACCAACTCTCAAGCGAGCTATTAAATACGGTGGTGAACCACTGATTTTCGCGATTCAGCAAGCGCTGCAGAAATGTCGCGAATATAATGTGCCCGCATATAATTTTTTATCGATTTCAAATAAGCTTTTGATACAATCGATCGAGACCAGCTATGGCAGATTATGTCAAAGCAACGATGGATCGAGTGATGTATGTCGTTCGAGTATCAGAGATACTCTAGAATCTCGGAGAGGGTTACGGCAAGGTAATGGATTGTCGTGTTTGTTGTTAAACATTGCATTGGAGAGCGTGATTCGAAGAGCTGGGATAGACACGAGTGGCACGATCTTCAGGAAGCCTGTTCAACTATTTGGCTTCGCCAACGACGTTGATATCGTAGCACGTAACTCTGAGACAATGGCGAAACGTACATCAGACTTCAGGCTGAAGCTTGTAGGATTGGGCTTGTGATTAATGCGTTGAAAACAAAATACATGAAAGGAAGAGGCTCTACAGAAGACAATGTTAGCCTCCTACCAGGAGTTCAGATCGACGGTGATGAAATCGAGGTAATAGACGAATTCGTGTATCTGGGCTCATTGGTGACCGCTGATAACGACATCAGCAGAGAAAACAAAGGCGCATTATAGCTGGCAATCATGCCTACTTTGGACTCCGAAGGACACTAAGCCTGAACAAAGTTGACAATCTACAGGACATTAAGTCCGGTAGTTCTCTGCGGCCACGAAACATTGACATTGCTAGTGTAGGACCAACACGCCCTTGATGTCTTTGAATGGAAGGTGTTGCGTACGATCTACGATGGAGTGCAGATGGAAGACGTAATGTGGAGGAGGCGAATGAACCACGAGTTGCATCAGTTGTTGGGAGAATCTCCCATCGTACACATCGCTAAAAAAGGTTGACTACGATGGGCTGGGCATGTCGTAAGAATGTCGGACGACAGCCTTGTTAAGATGGTTCTCGTATACGAACCGACGGGTACAAGAAGAAGAGGTGCACAACGAGCAAGGTGGATCCATCAAGGCGACCTGCGGACTCTCCGCAGAAAGCGAGGCTGGTGAGGTACAGCTATGAATCGAATACAATAGACACAGCTTCTTGGTCTGATTAGTAATGTAAGGTCGTACAGAGATTTATGTGTTCACGGAGCAGTTAAGTTAATTTTGATGAACTGGTGCAACCAATATAACGTAGTTCAAATTTGAACTCGGGCTTAGGGACTGTTCATAAACCACGTAGACCGAAATTTGACACTTTCAAACCCCCCTCCCCCATCGTAGACTTTCGTAGACTTTTAACATCCCCCCTCCCCCTAAAGTCTACGTAGACTTTATGAAATTCATTTTTTTTACTTTATGGAAAATGTTCTACAATATGTCACTGTGGCGGTTTGAGAAACGGTTTATGAAACACAACTCAAACAATCATGTTATTCAGTTATTAATTTTAATTTTGTTTCATTAAAATATAAAAAAAAAACAACGATCAATTATGTAAATGCTTATGATGCCCACAGCTTGGCTGCTTGAACCAATAATTGAAGTTCATCAGTGGAAGTTCCCTAGTAGCACACATGTTGTCATTAAGTTGAGAAAACATATATGTGATTTTGTTAGTAATCATCAAGTTGCTGCTACGAATTATGATCATGATGTGCAACTAGGGTTCTGGTGGAATTGTTTCTTGGATGTCAAGTCCAATGATTTCGACAAAACGTGATTCTATCCATAGAACTTCCGTAGCTCCGTTTTCGTCAACCTTACAAAGAATTTCTTCCTGGCGTTGCTACAGAATCTTGAGTGGCCTTATTTTCTTCGACGAAATATCTGCCTTGTGGATGCTTTTCACTTTTGTCGCAAAATGCAGTCCACAATAAAAGCATAGGCGGCCATTTTTGTTTTCACTTTAGATATCAAGTTCAGTTTATCTTCTTTGAAAGTTTTCCAAGCCATCTTCCAGACCTCTTATTGTTATGATGTTTATGCTGATGTAAGAACTACATGACACAGAGCTTCCCAGACCTCTTATTGTATTTTCTACTTTGTCCCACATGCGCTAAAACCCTCCACGAAATGTTTGCCTAATGGAAGCAAGTTAACTATCAAATATCATCTCATTCACTTATAAATAAAAATACTCAATGCCCTAGTAGCAAACTTGTTGCAAGTAAGTCAAAGTAACTGCAATGTGACTCAATTAAGTCACAATTAAGTTTCTGCAACCAATTATGACAGAGATGTGTTGCTTCGGTGGTTGACATCATAAACTTACTATTGAGTTGGTACCATGCATTCGATCTTTCGAAGTTGTAAAAAACCAATAGATAAACACAACCAACAGGCTCAAATTACTGTCTCTTGTTATTCTTTTTTCCTCTCGAAAGGATAATTAGAGACAGTAATTTTAGCGTGTAGCATTAAACCACATTCACATTGCAACCTACATTACGATCTTGATATCAAATGCCACGCAAATTATTTTTGGTGAAAACTAAAGCCTGTCAACGCTTATTTCGGGCACTTATATTTCTGTGTAGATTTTGAATTATTTCACGGATCGCTGAAATGTTTCACTCATGTGACAGCTGACTCTTCACTTTATTTCGTGCTACAACATGTTTACAATCTTGTTACATTCAGTAAAATGGCGTCGAATCAAGTGGATACGCATTTTTTAAATACGAATTTATTGGTACGTGATCCTGCCAAGACACTAAAATTCCCAAAAGTACCGTGTTATGTTTTTGCAAATCATTTGGCCAGCACTTGACTGTAGATCGAAAGCCTGTCCCGATAAATGGACAAGAAGGTGATAGCCATTATTAAGAAAAATCCCAATCTTTCTGTGCGAAATGTGGCGGGGATGTCAAAATCATACCTACAAAAAGTGAAGCAGGAGCAAGGACTGAGGCGTATAAAGAGAAAAAGGTGCCCAAATGTAATGACATGCAAAATTTCACTGCAAAAAATTGTGCTAAGGTGCTAGACACCAATTTTTTGCAAACATTTTCTTGTATCAAAATGTACAACGAAACATACGTACTCGAAGACTTTAAATAGCTTCAGGGTCTGGCGATTTATACCGCAATGCAAAGGAACGCCGTTGCCAAGTATTTTCGGACAAAGAAGATGTCCAAATTCTCGAATAAGTATTTGATTTGGCAGGCAATATGTAGTTGTCTACAAAAGCGGTTGCTATTGTATATCAGAAACCATGACTCTCCAGTATTTTTTGTCACTATGCGAAATCCGTCCGGGAATGGAATAAGGTACGAGAGATCAAATACGTGCCAAATACAGCCACTCCACCAAACTGTCCAGAACTTCGCCCAATAGAGAAGTACTAGGCTCTAGTTAAGCAGAAACTTTTCGAAACTAAGAAGAAAGCAAATGGCACCGATGATTTCAAGAGAAGATGGAGAATCGTCACGGCGGGCGTTTCCGAGGATGCCATACAGAACGTGATCGAGGGTGTACCACAGGAAGTTCGAGAATTTAACAGAACGAAGGATTAACATCTAAATCAACTTTTTCTAATGTAGATATGAATCTATTGTTGTGAAATAAACAATCGGCATTTTTGAATAATGTGTAAATTTAGTTTTGCTACTATTATTTTGGTGTCCGAAAGATGTATAAATGCTAATATGAAGATAGTCTATATCACGTAATATAGGTTGTAGTGTGAACGGGATGTTATTCTCCATTATTTAATTAGCTGCCATACTGATTTGATGTATTGTTTCAATTTTAACAAAGTTCAGGGCTCGAAATTGTGTAGAGTGCATCTCTGAGCAACCTTCTTGAAACTGGAACATGTTAGCATTTAAGCTTAATCGATTAGTAAGATAACCAAGACTCATAGAATAAATAAATTAAATTAAGAAATCTACCAGTAAAATCCAAAATTTGTACGTGTAATCGTATCATTAATATGATGAAAATAAACATAATATGATTTAATTTCAAACATCGATGTCACTTCCCATGTAGCACACTACGACCTTTGTTAGTTGTAGTGACTTGATTATGACTTAGCAAGTCATATTTATGATATTTCAACCAAATGGCAACATTGTGCTACTAGGGCTGGTTTTAAACATACAATATGTCAGAAAGAAAGCAAGTTTATGTTTGCGGCCAAAATAAATCTAATTTTATGTTTGGATTTACCCGGAATATGTTTATTATTCCGGTATTTTTCTCTGCGTGGAGGTATGAATATCCTTTTTGTAGAGAGAAAAAAAAGGTCTACGTAGACTTTTGGTATATCCCCCCCTCCCCCATCGTAGACAAACGTAGACTTTTTCGAAACCCCTCCTCCCCCTTAATTGTCTACGTGGCTTATGAACAGCCCCTTATGGCGTACAAAGAGCTGCCTTTCTCGAAAACGACAATTACATAAAATAACAACAGCGTAGGTAGGCTCAATGTGGCTGTGTGGTTATGTATGTTTATACGAGTTTAATCCCTTTTTACGAAATAATAAAACATAATCTAATGATTTATTATTCATACAAAAATGACGAAACGTTTAGACGAATTTTCCGCACTCTATGTTTGTGCTGCTACAAATTAATACGGGTTTCTAAGTAACCACTTGCCTGAAATAGTTGAAACGAAAACCAAAAATATATGGCAGTATATTTTGGATGATTTTCTTTAAACCTGCAGATTCAGTCTTCTGTAAGTATGTTTCCAAACTTTGAGCTTCTATACCTGTAAATTTCAACATGTACACACCTATTAATTGCAAATCCAAATTAGCATTCCAAATCCTAGCTTCAGCTCCATAGATAAACCTATTGTTAACAACCGAACGTGGTAATTGAAGGGTCATTTTCAATGCGTTTAAACAGCAGTTGCCGCATATCCTCTACGCACTCATGTGTTATGTTTGTTATCAACATCGCAATTAACTTGCCATTGCCAATATCTGAGATCGTGATAACTCCTTATCAGACAGAATAAATATGCGTGAAACTTGCACACAGTCCGAGTGCTGACCCACCTCCTAACCTCCCATAGCCCTTCGGAAGAGTGACCCGCCCCGTAGCACGTAAACACGTGTTTATTTGGCACCAAGCTCATTTACACCACCCACCACCGGAATTCGAACCGAACGAAGCTGAATCGTTCCGGATTGGGAGGTTTGACCAATGCAGTTGTACAATCTCTATTGATTGATAATAATTATTTAATTAGATTATAGACCCCACCACTAGCACTTGCCGCTAGAGCCAGCCTAAACAATTGCGAAAGCTGTCGCCTGTCGGTTCCCTCCAGGCTTCACCAGGGAATCGACAAAAACCGATTTGATATGCAAATTAACCGATAGTGATCGATAATTGGTCGACCGGACGTGTGGCTTGCGCTATAATTTACGAAGCTAATTAGTTTGGTAAGGTTCTCTTATTTTCAGATGCCAATTACGGAACTAACTGACCAATGGGATATGTACATAAAGAATGTTGACGGTTCTAATGTGTTTTCGTACGGATATTGTCAAATTTATGTTCTCTTCACAAACGATTTGCGACATCTATCGGTGTGGTAATTAGACGGCTAATGAGATCAACTGGATTACGTTAATTTCCATAGAATCATAGAAGCGACATTTTCATAAAATTAAAGCATTCCGCGATATCTCTTTCTGGTGTACCTCAGGCGAACATTTGTTCTTTTGTTGGTGCTCATTAACAATGGCTATCAAAGGTGTAATAAAAATTAAAAGTATGGAAAATTATATTTTTATCAGCTCGTTCAGCGTCCCTCCCCTTTCTCCTGTTGACTAAAACTACGTTCGTCTGTCCGAAAGAAAGCGATGCCCAGTGGAACGAATGCTCCAAATTGTGAACACAAAAACTAAGATGTAGTTTCTTTAGCCAAGTTGTTTGTATTGAAATGTTCTATAAAATTTCTCATAACACCAAATCTGCACATTGTTATTCTAAAAAATAGATTTTGCAGCGCCTCCTATGGCAGAGTTCTTAATCGAAAATTTTCATCAGTCAATGCACCTGTCAATGCTATGCAAAAAACCTCTTTTGTAGACACCATAGTGATACATCTACTTTTTAAAGAGAATGTAAAAAAGTTCGCGATTTTGGGCATTCGCACCACTGTGAAGCAGTTGAAAAAAAAAAAGTCACATTTAAATATCCCATCGCAAGGCTATATGAGAGGGTAAAATTTTCTGTTCACCACACTTAATTTTATTGTTTGCAAGTCGTACATCATAGCTCTGATAGTCCGGAAGGGTATCCGAGCTAAAGAATTTCGGGCGAAAAAAGAGCTCATTGCCAACAGCTAGAACGACGACAATATGGAAGAAATGGCGAATTTGCTATAATTAATGTGATAACACCTTCGCTAATTATATACATTGAATCGCAGTTTGGAAGGTTGGCCAGTAGAAATGACCGGTGATTAAATGAATTTTATGATGACTTTACGCGTGACAGTCTCCTCCACTGGGAGGGGACATTCTGTGATAGTAAATTGATTTACGGAGATACGGAATCGTGAATCGGAATAGTCATCCAAATGCTAATTCCGTTTCTAATGATATATTTGCTTTATCCTGAATCACAAGTTTCCTCCCCCTTACGTAACTGTTTTCAACCCTCGCTTCTTCCCTTTGTTTTTGTACAAGCGTTGCATTGCTTCATAAAAGGGATTAATTTTGATATCACCTACTCAGCTGCGATGAGAATAGCAATCGAAGGATCTTTTTCGAGCAACACACAAGTGACACGTGCTGTGGGATTTTCGGTTCAATGGAATAACATAAGCGGTGCGTGGCTCCACTGCCTACGATTGCATAGTCGATTACGTCGACTCACAGCATCACCGATGGTAAAGAGAGTTATTATTGTTGTCTTCCAAATATAATATCTGTTGACAAGCTCAATCAAGGATTGTATCGAAAATAAACTGGCAACGCTTATGATGCACTCACACACATACCCGCGTGAGACTATCGGTTTGAGCTAGCAATGGGCATTTTACACACAAAAATCGATTCTGCTAAATCGATTCACAAAATCGAAAAAAAACGCGAGAACAAATCGACTGCGGAAGAATCGATTCGAGGAAAATCGATTTGTAATTTAGATAATTACAATTTATAAATTTTCAAAGCAAATTTAAGGTAATTTGTTACATTTCTAGAGAACAAATTCCATGTTTGATCTTTTGTTTTATTGTTCTACAGAAAACATCTTCGTGTGAATAAATTGAAATAAAATTACATCGAACGGGCTGGGGCACTACATGAAAACAGCTGAGCAGGTGATACTATGAAAGGTTAAATATGCAAAGCGGAAGAGCGGGAGCGAGGTGAAGAAATGTCAAAGTTCAAGGTGTACCTAGTGCTAGGTGAGGACGATTCTTGATACTGATCAATGTCGTTCAGAATACGTCTGTCCGCTTGTAATAACATATTAACATGTTGCAATCACTTATTGAGTCACTGATTACCTATTTCGTGAAAAATAATACTACACGCTAATATAAGATTACCGAAAAGAGGGTTTTCATTTTACCGATAGAAACGGTTTCATTTTACCTATTATTTTAGTAAAGTGGATTTGCAAATTTTATCGCTAGATTTTGCTTAAATTTGGTTTAAAATGCTCTCATTGGGTTCCAAGCACTTTCAGTGAAAAAACTCGTTAAAAAATAGTGATTTTTAACGCCTTTTCCTGCTTTCCAACAAAACCGAAATTTCGGTAATCCATGTTTACCGATAACTTCAGTATGTGCACTTTTATGCGGCTTTCGGTATTTTTCACCGACTTTTCCGTATTCTTATCTTTGCGTGTGGAGTTTTAAAGTCGATTCTCCCACTTAAAAATCGATTCCGCCAAAAATCGAGCAGTATAGGATCCATTCAAAATATCGATTAATCGAGCCCAAAAAATCGATCCAGAAAAAACGGATCGAGATCGCCGATCGCTATTTTGAGCCTATCAACATTCGACGAGTTCAACTGTCAACAACTTGATCAGCTCCCAAACTTTCGGTAAACTGTGATCATTTTCGAGATGACGCGAATCGAAAAGAGTGTGTGGTCAGCCCGTGACTTCTTGAGAAGGATGTCTTGATGAATAACATAGCAAAACGTTTCGAAATTCATCACAACAGAGTAAAATCTGTCATCAACAAGTTCGGAGAACACTACTTGTTTGAAAAGCTGCCAAAACGAAGAAAATAACACAGTCTAGCTGATTCAAAATGGGAAGGTAGCCAACCTCATCATTCGGAACAGTTCAATGTCGATTCGTGATTTGGCCAAAAAGGCAGGCATCTTAGTCGGAATGGTATAAAGAATCAAAAAGTGCGACAAACTGGAGCCTTGTATGAGGCCAAAAATAGCAAAACGAAGTGCTGAGCTAAGATCCAGGGCGAAAACCAGAGCCAGAAAGTTCAATAGCTAACTTTTACAAACGAGCGTCCGCCTGTGTTTTGATCGATGAAGAGGACTCTAGAACTCTTCCAGGACCGTAAGTTTACACCAAGGTCATCGGCGAAGCTGTGAGCATCTTTTTACGAGGTGGAAAAATTTGTCCAGAAGGTACTCGTATAACAGGCAAAATATTCAAGCGTTTCCATCGATTTTCTACACTAACGGTGTGCCGAAATGTTTGCAGAAAATAGATGCATGAAAATGGAGTATATTTTGTTTAAGAAAGACATAAATCCTCCCAATTGTTCACAGTTGCGTCCAATTAAACGCTACTGAACTATTGTAAATCGCAACTTCAAGAAGAGTGATAGAGAGTGATAAACGGAATCAAACAGCGGCATACACAAATATTCGGCGAAATTTGCCCGTTCCATCAATCATCTTCAAACTTTCAGGGAGTAAAATACAGCATGTTATGAATATTTTCCCATGTTTGTTTTATTCAATTTCAATTCCATATCCAAATGCACGAACCTTCTTCTTTACACTATACAAAAGGTCCTGTATTCAAAAGGTCCCTCCGATTTCACTTCCTTAGGATGATTCTGAAGTGCCTACTTCCTGATGGCCCAGAACTTTTCAATTGGTCACAGTTTCGGTGCGTTTGGAGGGTTGAGATGCTTCGGCACGAAATTGACCTCCTTAGCCTTGTACTACTCCAGAACCTCTTTCGAGTAATGGCACGAGGCTGAATCTGGACAGAAAATCGTAGGACCATCGTGTGACCTCAGAAGTGGAAGTAGACGCTTTTAGAGGCATTCCTTTAAGGTACACATGTCACATTGACCATTCCAGTTGCCACGGATGAGGTTCTGGGTTGCCAAATCATATATTTTTTGGCTAATTTTGACATGTTCTGCTTTCTAACGTCCTCCGAGAAATCGAATTTATGATGAGCAGTGAAAAACATGAGCCCCGTAAGCAGCCGGAAGTCGGCTTTCACATACGTCTTATCATCGAAGCAATGCGGTTTCGTCAACATCTGGGTGTAGAGCTTCTGTGCACGTGTTTTACCTATCGTATTCTGCCGTTCATCGCGATTAGACGCCTTTTGGACTTTGTACGTGTGTTGTCCTTCGCGTTTTTTCGCATCTTACACGAAAGTTTTGGTTAGATTCAGTTTATTCGCCACATCTCGAACTGAAATGTTGGGATTCCTCTTGAAAGCTTGAACTACCCGCTTGTGATCCTTAATACTATACGGAGATACATTTTTGCCACTTTTTTCTTTAAGATCGATGGTCAAACGTTCGTGGTACCGATTTAAAACACGATACACCGTATAATGTACCATTTCCAGCTTCCTGCTGAAAGCACAATGAGAAAAATCCGGCTTTTCGAGGTACGTGCGTATTCACCCATCTAATTTTTCTTACAGTTTATCAATATTGACAAAATTGCCGATTTTTCATGGGTTTACCTTCACCCGCACTGACAAAACTACCCATGCAGCATCAATCATAATAACCCATGAGTGAGCAGCCAAAATTTGACAGCTCTATCAGTCGAACTCTAACCGTGATGGCAAAACAGTGAAGCAACTCCGTTCAGAAGTGTGCGCGTTCAAAGAACGGCACCCCGCCGCGTCGAAAACGGATATCGTGTGGCACTTTGTGGACGCCTGGATACGCCCGTTCCGGCATCTACAACATCTTGGCACTATTAGACAACAATCAGAGCATCGAAAGAAAGCCCGGTTCCGGACGGCCGACGACCCTGAGCGACAAGAAGCTCCAAAGGATGCTGAAGAGGAAGACCGAGGGAAAAGTGGCTACATCGCTGCGTGCGCTTGGCCGGGAGGTCGGTTCAACCAGCCAAACAGTGAAAAAGTACCTGTCGAACATGAACATACATGTCAGGAAGCGGAAGTCGCGTCCACTGGTTTCGGAGCTGCAGGCAATGACGCAGCGGCAGCGGCTGAATAAGATGGTCAACTCGATTTTCCTGGCGAATCGCGACGTGGCGGTGGTGATCGACGACGAGACCTATCTCACCCTGAATGGCAATGACTGGCAGCGCACTTTGTATTTTACTTCCCCCACGAAGGAATTGAGCTCCGAGATGAAGTTCATTTCATAGACCAAGTTCCCCAAATAGGTGCTGCTGTGGCTGATAATCAGCGAGATGGGGATGTCAAAGCCGCTTTTTTTCCGCTCCGGACTAGCCGTGAACGGGAAAATCTATAGTACGAAATGCCTGCCGGAAGTTGCGTCGTTCATCAAGAAATACCATAAGGGCGAAGACGCGGTGCTCTGGCCGGATCTAACGTCGACCCACTACTCGAAGCGATCGTCGGAGGAGCGGCTGAATATCGATGTGGTATCCAAGTCAGTGAACCCGCCCAACGTCCCCCAGCTGCGTCCTATCGAGAATTTCTGGGCCAACCTGAAGCGTAAGATCTAGTCCAACAATTTTGTCGCGAAAACTGAGGAGGAATTGATAAATAAAACGAAGAAAGAACTCAAAAACATGCCTACACGCATGTTTTCGTCCGCCATGGCGAATGTTCCGGTTAACTGCCGAAAGGCCACTCGCAAGGGCGTAGAATTTTTTTGCAAGTAAGCTTAAATAATTACCTTCCATGGGAAATTTATCAAAAGCAATTATCTGTCTTAGCTTTTTTTTTATCACCATCCGAAAAAAAGTCCATTTTTTAATGCAAACGTTAGTCAAAATGCTGGTCAATGTTAAAATTAGTAACTTCCATTGTGGATGCTGTGAAAAAGAAGAATAAACAAACAAGGAAACCAAATCGAATTTTCAGAAATAATTACGAATGTATGCCGCAGATTCGGCCGCCTCATGTATTGAAGGCACTATACATCGACA
Organism: Aedes japonicus; assembly: GCA_034211315.2. Classification (NCBI taxonomy): domain Eukaryota; kingdom Metazoa; phylum Arthropoda; class Insecta; order Diptera; family Culicidae; genus Aedes; species Aedes japonicus. Next base: position 18,311 of record JASCZW010011543.1, read on the forward strand.
TAAATGGAGAATGGAGAAGGGATTCAAGAATGTTTACACATGCAAAATTATATAAATTATCTATAAAGTAAAATGAGAACAAAACTTATAACAAACATAGAGATAACAAGAGTAATGATTGAGTAATGCGATGGATGAGTCAGGTTAGCTCAAATTTGGTAAAATGTCTATTTAATAATCGTAATAAGTGCAAAGGTGTAACGCAGACTCAGTTGCAGCTTCTTTTAGTCAAGATACTTCCCAATCGTAAGCGGATGAAAAAAGGATAGGAAAGATCGTTGTACATACCAAACACAATAATCGATAGTCTATCATTTTAAGCTGCAGAAAATATACACCGTATCGCTAATGCATAATATAGATCACAATTAATTATGATCTCTACCACCGGCCCGCAAAATTTTTTAACAAACAATGCCCCAAGGGCTGAACTGAAAACATTAATTAAACACTAAACACACTTATCACTCAAAACACACAAAACATAAAACAAAGCTGAAGAGCCCAATGGGCTGAAACACTTAATTTGTTAAATTAGTATATAAGACAAACAATGAAAATAAAGATCAATTTTACTACTACTACTGGCCCACAAAAATTCACCTGAGAGCTTAAGATTTTTTTTCTGTGCTCACTCAATCACTCACACCGCGAACAATAGATACCCGGAATTAAAAAAATGCGATATGCCCGAAACAAAGCAATTGGTGGTGAACTAATGATTGACTTCCAATATAATTAATTACCGTGACATCTTACCTAGCTGAAGTTGTATGTTATTTTTTCTGTGTCAATCGATAGCACGCCACCGAACAATAGTAAACCTAGGCCCGGTAACAAAATAATGCCGAAGAACGTATCCATACCACCGTCCAAACTTGATATGGCCAAAGCAGACTGTTTACCATTCTGAAAAAAATATGCACCGTAAAAGAATTTATATAAAAAAATGTGAAAAGAAAACAAAAAATAGATTATCTAAAAATGAAAAAAAATTATAAATCACTTTTTTGATTTATGTTAAACTCGAAAATGTTTGCTTAAAACTGGTGATTAACTTATCCTGGAGAAATGCAGAACCAAAAATATATGTTTTCAACAAAAGCTTCACCGTTACTGTGTACATTTTTCTCCAATTGTTTTTATCCAACACATCTTGATAGTAATTGGTAAATGCATTGTGAACCCCTGTAGCTTTGGGCACAACTGCTCTACCAAATATACAGATGTTCACAGTACATTTCCAGGGTCGTATGTATGGGTGATCTTAGGAAAAGCTTCAATCAGTTAGGTGGACTTTCAACCCACTTACCATCTGTTCTATTGGCGAAGGTATTATCAATTTTCATGGAAATATATGACAAACAATAAAAATTAGACGACACAGCTTGATTTGTGTGGACCATGCATTATGTCAGAAACAATTTATTATTTAAGGACAGTATGCGAACATTATCTTTGGTACTTGCGCAGTTTTTAAAATTTTTCACTGTGGATCTTTTTCTTCTCAATCGTTGCGGCCGATGCGAAGCTCGTTGGTCGACATTGGTGACACCGGGGCGGGCTTAAATCCGGAGGGGTGATTAGCGGGAACGATCATGCCAGGTCGCAGCCGGCGAGGGGTACGGAGCGAGATGTTGCGGTTATTTTATTTGGTGACTTTTCCAATGCGTACGGGTTGTCCGACGATTATGCGGTAACTCGGTCAGTGTAACGGACGATCTGGTGTTTCACTGTTTAAGCCGGGGAGTGGTATTCGAAGCACTTTTCATTTAAACGTCTTCAGGGATGGAGTGGAAATTGTTCGGTTCGAGTAATACACGTAGCCCTATTGTTCGTGTCTTAGCAATGGCGACACACACTCAGACAGCACAACGGTTTTGGAGTTTAGTTGCACTCGCGACGTACACAGTACGGATTTGTAAATTCAGGACCACGGTGATGACAAATTTCTACACTCGACCGACTCTACGATCTTCACTTTTTCTGCACTTTTAAACATGCGGCTACAAGTAACGAAGTGGCGCGCACTGGTGTTACGAACACTCCTCCCGGTTGGTTTTCCAAATAGAATACAAGAGGCCGCGGTTGCGTCCCGCCAAACCTTATATATCCTCCCAAAACAATAAATCCCATCATACATCCGTTCCAACGGTCCTTGCTACCACCCCGGTGTGATGATGTTGATGAACGATGACTGATGACACTTCTTCGATTGGATAACGAGGGGTGACAATGGTTGGATTGCTGGTTTTCAAATTTAAATTTGTTGCATGCAAGTTTATAGCTTTTTCTCTTCTGTTTATTATGTTCTTCTGTATTATTTTGTTTTAATTTAATTTGAGTAGAACTGAACTAAAGAGACTAAATAATGTACCAACATAACAAGTGAAAACAAATATTAAAAAAACTAACATTACCAATAACAATAAAGAATAAATAATATAAGTGACTAATAAATATGCAACTAATGTTTACTCAAACGTTTATATACAACGGAGCACTAACATTAATTATATAAAAAAAACATTTAAACAAAATCAAGCTGATAACACTGAATGTGATGGTTTTATTGTAACCCAAAAACGGTTGGTTACAATCTGTACTATTGAATTAAATCTGATATTCGACAGCTAATTTTCCGAAATTCTATCTGTCAGACTATGACTGTAGCAAATATTTAAATTGTATTCATAGGTGAAAGCAAACAGTTGATCATGCGAACGAAAAAGAGTAAACCAGTCTACTGATTTTTTTCTGGAGCAATTGAATTGGTGCATTACACCCTAAAAATATTAATCCTTGCCTAATATGTAAGTTGTATTGATAAATAAAAGAGTTAGAATTGTGATAACAGACAGTCGATCACAAAGGTTGGTTACATTCGCATATATTCTTACAACAATAACAATAAAATAAGCGTTAACTACACAAAAAGAAGAGGTTAGTTTTTATTATGAATAATCTGTGTTGTAACATGTATAATATAGTTATTTGTTCAATTTTCAGAGAGAGTCATGAGTTGCAGAGCATATCAGATCAAATGTATTCATCCTTTCAAAGAAGCATAGTGTTCGCAAGAGACAACCCCAAGCGGCAATTTTGATTATCCATATGGATTTAAGATGCTAAATAAGGACATGATCGTTGAAATTTGTGCAGTTATATTAAATGGACACTTTGTGTTATTTTTTAATATATGCGTTGCAGTTCGAAACCAGACACTTACTAATTACGCCTATCGATAGGCGTGCATCTCAGCACGAGGCGGACATTTTGAAATTAACAAATACAACTTGTAATTTGTAAACATTCCTATAACACACAAGACATGAATCCTAGAGGGTTTGAGCTGTTTAGTGGAATACCTGTAACTAGAAATTTGAAGAAAAATTAGTATTTTCCATTTAATTCCAACTACCTTTCTTATCTTGACAGATACGCGTATTTTGTCTACAATATGCAGACTTCTTCAGTGTCTCGTACTAGTTGCTAATGCATAATATAGATCACAATTAATTATAATCTCTACCACCGGCCCACAAAAAATCACCTGAGAGCTTAAGATTTTTTTCAGTGCTCAAGTCGAGACACTAAAGAAGTCTGCACATTGAAGACGAAATACGCGTATCTGTCAAGATAAGCAAAGGTAGTTGGAATTAAATGGAAAATACTAATTTTTCTTTTAATTTCTAGTTAAACAATACCTATTGATTTTTTAATCCACATAAACAATAAAAGATAGTTTTAACACCATTTTGTTGTACGAATAATATTCGGACACCCTGTATAAAAATGAATTTCGGTCTCTCTGTCTGTCGGTCAGACAGTCTGTCTGAGCCTTAAAGACTCGGAAACTACTGAACCGATCGGCGTGAAAATTTGTATGCAGGGGTTTTTTGGACTGGCAAAGCATCTTATGATTATTTGAGACCCCTTTACTTTCTGGATGAAGGGGCTCTCATACAATTGAAATTAAAATTTCTGCATAACTCGAGAACTAGGGTAAAGGGATGTAATGTTAGCCTAGCTCCATCATGTGGCCTATGTTCCACATGTGTCATCAATTTAGCGTTAATCAACAAAATCATGTTGTTATTAGGGTGACCGATGTAATCCAAAGCAATTGAAACAATATTAATCAATTCATAGTTGTTCACTCCCGCGTAATTTTCGATTTCTTGAACTTTTGAGGCATCATGATTTAACTGATTAAGTTGAACAGATGATCTACACGATCTTCAAGTGATCTAAATTTGACTAAATTGAATCAAGAAAGCCTGTAATGCAGTCTGGATGTGCAGAAAATAGTTACACGCTTCAAACTAACTGTTCACATAGCTAAAATAACAATAATTTTTCAAGAAAATCGTAGACCCAATGTTGGGGACATATTTTTTTGTATGTTGTATCAATACCGTATCAATACCGTAGTAAGAAGGTTGTTATTGGTAAAATTTTAAGTGGAAATGCATGAGTTTGAGGTTGTTTATATTCAAATGGATCATCTAAACACAAGCCGAAGGAACTAAATCATTGTTAAGTGAATTATAATGTTTTGATTATTGAATGGCTGATGAATCATATATGAACGTCACTTAAGTGGTTCGAGAATGTTGTATTAATTAAGTCGAATGCAGCTAGCAATGCCTTAATTTAGAAAATTATAGAAAAAACCGTACAAAGACTGCATTTTGTAATAAATCCATCGGATTAAATTAACATTAAATCCACATTAAATCAACATTAAATCCACATCCATCGAATGTTTATGACTTTCTAAAAAGAGTTGTGTAACTTTTCGTGATACATGTTACCAAATGTCTTATCAAACTTATCTTAGCAAGTTTCTAACTAGTTGAAGCTCGCATACAGCTTACAAATTTTGTGAGCTATAATGAAAAATGTAATCGATCATTGCATGATAGGCTGAGTTAAGGGACACATAACCTAATCAATTAAATGGAGCTAATATGGCATGTGGAGGTTTTTAAGGCAAGAATGTTTCTATGATGGTTCAAGACCCTTCCCTCTTCTATTCCCCCAGGGGAAGGGGTCTACAAAAAATTAAACACAGTTTTACAGAACTCGAGAACTAATCATGCAAACGAAATCAAATATGACACGTGGAGGTATTTGAAGACAAGTCATGTTTCTATGGTGGTTTGAGACCCCCCCCCCCTCCTCTAGATGGGGGGCTCTCATACAAATGAAACACAAAATTCACATAAACATGAGAATTATACAGGCAATTAAAACACAAAATGTATATGTTTCGGGTAAAAAGCATGTTCTGATAAAAGTTTGAACCCCTTCTTAGGGGGATGCTTGACCTACTATCAGTACTACACTGGGCACAAAAAGTTATTCTAAGGTTATGCAAGAGAAAATTACGTTCAAATTGACTGGATATGGCGTAGTTTGAAGATTAAAATTTTGTCTATGAAATGCTTCTTCTCAGAAAGTACACACCATGGTATAAATAAACAAATCCGAAAGTTAAATTAAAAACAAAAATAAAACAATAAAACTCTTTAATCGAAGTCACACACATAAGCAAACTAAAATCATTTTGAAAAACAACCATAAACGCGCCATTAATATTAAGTTTTTATTCGTTTGATTGTATGCGTAGCAACGCATGCACCGGGGTCAGCTAGTATTGAATAAAAATGAAGAAGAAAATGCATTCAACTAATATATTATCTCGCTTTTCGAAGTTGAAGAATTGATACCTTTCTCTTATTCTTTATTTCTAAATACTGAAGTTTTAAAATGATCGCATGTTGAGACAATGCATCCTCTGTATATTTTTTTCTTACAGTGTACATATTATTTCAGAATGATCAAGTTATTATCGACATCATACCATTTAAACTAGCCGTTATGGTCAGTTTTCTCTAACCAACAATGCAATTTTTACGCAGACCATTTTTGGAAACGTAGTCGTGATCCAGAATGAGAAGCTACTATGGCAAATCGGCATCATCAATCAAGGGGAACTGCGATGTAGAAGTTTTCAGTTCAAGAAAAATTGGAAATGACAAATTAAAGCATATTATTAATTAAAACATTTTCCTTGAAATGCCTCTGCATTGGTAAGTAGTTTTTTAAACAGCTTTTGAGCACGGGTTCTAGCTACGGTATTCTGCTTGAGAGATCTCGTGGGTTGCCTTCTGGAGCGATATGCCTGTGAGCCTTCGTGGTATTGAGTTCGCTGTACTGTACTACGGACGACATCATACTTTTTACTCAAATAGCGACCGGACCCACCAGGGTTGCCTCTGATGGACCGCACGCCCTTTCCATAGAGTTGGCGGTTGTCAGTTTCCCTCCGGCGTTTACTTTGAGTTTTCCGAGTAGTGGTCAAGGTTTTCCTGTACGTTTCGAGCACGCACCATACGGTGTTTCTAGTACCTCTGCATCCCCACAGAGGTCACAGGAGGGAGGTTTTTTCTATGTTAGTAGGGTAGGGCTCGATGGACCAGGATTCACCATGATAAGTGATGTGATCATATAATATAGTTCATTTAATTCAGGAAACAAAAAGGATAACAATTACCGCGTTTTTGAGAGCACTTACCAAGTCTCAATTGTCTGAAAATCCCTTGTGAGGTCTAACTTGTTAGTGTTCTGCTGTTTTCGCGGTACCTCAATGATGCCTATCCAAAACGGCCAAACGTGCCCCATATGCCATTGCAGGTGAACGAAAGTAGCATCGTATCTCGAACTTAACTCCTCCAACTGTGGAACTGTATCTACAGCAATGCCATGTCGGTAATGGAACTGGTCCGTGGTGGAACTGGGTTACTAAGAGAAGTTTGCCGAACATCGTTGTTTGGAGGATACCGGGTGTCCGGAGAGATTTTCCCGAGTCCTGGAATTGAGTTTGGTAGACAGATACAAGCCGGTTGAGCCAAGAATGGCTACGGTGGCGATACAGTTGAGGGTCAAACATGAATTAATCCGATAATTATTGTGTTGTAATATCGGAAAACACAACAAAAGCAAATGCACATTAAACTTGCTACTCTAACCTATCATGGTAATCTGAATAACCGAAAAAGTTCGAAACAAAAGATGTATCGGAATAAGGTGACGTCCAAGGGTATAATTGCTTCATGACTGAAAAAAACAGCGCCTTTCTCTTTCCATCCACAAAATCGTTAACACACCTCTTGTTATCAAGGTTGTCAATATTGTCAATTTTGCATTTTTTCGACAACTAAACTATCATTACCTCTTCAGGAAAACAGGAAAACAAAATGATAAGTAACGAGATGCTCACGCTGGGTAAACAGCAATCATCATCAAATCAGTGATTCCAACTCGATTTTGATACAACTGAATTTGAGATCCCTGGTCACACACAAATGATGTTTAAGTATGACTCTGGTCATAAACATAGCATCCACTATCACACGCGACGGTTATTATTGAGATTTGAACAAGGATAAATCATCATACTACAAAAAATACAGATAAACGTGAGCAGCCCGCGCAAAGTCCATCCGTTCGTTGATCAGAGCTGCTACCTCTCCAAAACGAGTGTATTTTGTCAGTTCAAAACATAAAAAATACTCTATTGTTGTTGATGTTGTTATCGCGTGAAATTTTTCAATGACAAAGCTGTACTTCTGTATTAATCCGTACTAAGGGAAATGTATTAATCACGTTAGGATATTTTGTTAAACCAACTCTCCAATCAACTGTCTGAAAGCGGATACTGTATGCCAGTTGCAACGGGAATGACTTGGCAGTACAAATAAACAACGCCACGCTAATTACCAAAACGAAAGAATTCTCCGATCATCTCGTTCCATCCGCCACAAAACGATCCAATTCCATTAATCTTGATCGCAACCTTCCTGATCAATTTCTATCACTTCGGAATATTGTATACGACTAAGGATCGGAGGAAAAAATCTTTCGTTTTTGTTTAGGCAGTTGCTGGTTCCTATCCACCAAACAGGCTCGATCGTAGAACGCCAATCGTTTGTCCGTTTTCGAGTTCATAGCTAGGATTGAAACTGGAAAGGAGATTAACGAGTCCGACTGATAGATAACACACAACACTGCGGGCGACTTTGATGGAGCAATTTTTCACGCTCCATTGTGGGATCAATCTCTGGCAAATGTTTACGTTTCACCATTCGGGTAGCAGGTCTTGGGTTGAACTTGTGGTCAGTTCAGAAAAACAATCCGCCATGGACAATTATTGTTATTCGATCAGCAAGCCACCAGCAAATGACATCGAAAATAAAAGAGTGCCAATGTACCAACATACTGGCGGTAGGTCGGACCACATCTGAGGAACTCGCAACGACGAAGACTCCAATGTTACTTCTTTGGTGTACGCGAACGAGGTATTATACGGCACAAAGTTGCAGTTACGTACATTAACTTCGTCCTTCACCTACACTTATTTACGACACATCCGTTCGATGCCTATCACTGAGTTGCCAGTGTTACGACAGATTTTCAACTACGGCACCTCGTTCTCGGCAGATGGTAGACTTTATGGAAGCAACCCTGAAATCGTTTGATCGTGCACGGCAACTGTGATACTTCATGAAATCCACATTCTAGTACTGCAGTTCATTATAACTACGATCGTTTTCAGTAGTTTTCTGGTAATAAAATGCGCTCAAATAAGGCAATCCGAACGCATATTGATGAACAGCCAGCCGCATTTCTGGAAATGATACCTTTTCGAAGTGTTTGAAACACTTTGACCGCTAAGACAACCATCCTCATGGCTGATGAATCTACAAATACATTTTCTGTAAGCGCAGCACAGTCCGTGAATCGATTATAATGTCAAGATACGATACGTTTAGTTCGTTATTATTCCCATTTATCGATTCACAAGTGGTCACATTCTCCGGATATGAATAATAAGTAATATTTCATCTTTATGTATTCAAAAGCGCTGGAGCGAGACGTTCGGGCGGTGAGTTCCTTCGTGGTCAATCTGAAGAAAACGGAACATGCAATCGGAATACTTACTTGTCAGCAACCGAGCAGAGTTAAAATGAAAAAAACATTCTTCGAGTCATGTTTTCATTTCTCCAGAAGTCACCTCGTTCACTGTTTACGCTAAGGATGGTCGATGGCAGCTCAGACTGCTTGGGGTCTGTCCGTCTTGTCGATATCCATTGCATCGGTGGTGCGTTGCTTTAAACATAAATAAGCAGATGAGGCATGGTGAGAGAGCTGCGAAGATCGACGGGATCGATGTCGGTAAAACCCGATTCTGCTGTGATGAGCGCATAGAAATGATCTCTGAGGAGGCAATGTAGTGTAAAATGCTTATCAATTCATTCCAATTGTCCATTTGTGAGGCACGAGCGACATTGTTGGAATTTGACAAGTCGGGGTGGAAAATTTAGTCCGAAAGTGACAAAATGCTTGTCGAATGATGGAAAGATGTATGGATAAGATGTGTCATCTTGCTTTATTTTTGTGCATAAAAGTTTAAAAATAGGTGTATAAAATTATTATACGGCGTTGAAGGTATGATAGACTGTTCTGATAATTCACAGAAAAAAAAACAATTAATTTTAACAAGCGCGTAAAAATTCCCATGTTTAATTCCAAGACAAAGGAGCCTTAAACAACGCAATTGTTTGCAATCTTTCATGCGCCATACAACAATGTTTGAAATCTTTCATACAACAGGCTAGATTCAGGCGTTATCTGGCTTAAATTTACATGAAATAACCCATTATTTTCTTTCAAATCTTGCATTCCCGTTATGTGCATTAGATAACGCAGAAAATTCAATGTTTCCTTTTATCTGCGATTGAACACTAAGAATTAACCATCAATTCAAAATGCTTGCAGTATTCTACTTACCTATGGGTGCATCTTGTTGGTTACATTCAACAATCTGATCAGTACTATCTATCATCCCGCGCTTGAAACGAACTGGTATTGTGCCCAAATGGTGAACATGCCAATGATCTCTAGATCAGAAAACTGGCTAAGGAAGAAGGTGTGAGCATTATATTTGTTCGCAGCGCATTACGGCCAAAGTAACATCTTTTTCTTCAGTTATCTAGAAATGTGTATGTACAAATTAAAAAGAAACGTCTCTCTGGTGGTTGAATGAAGGACAAACAGATCTACTCTATCGACTTGAAATGTAATTGACAACGTGGAGTTGTCCAGCTTTTTTTATGTTTCTGACATGGGATTCGAACCTGAAATTTTGGAAAGTGCTGATTCTGAATCCGTGGTTGATCTCACTAGGCCATGTTGACTCGTGAGAATAAGTCTGATTAATGAGCATAAAGTTATACCTCTCGACAGTGCTTTAATTTTTATTTTGGAATAGATAAATTATTCCCACCCATCCCAGCAGTTTTCATGAGTACGATAAAAGAGAAACAGCAATTGACTGGTCCTCAAGAAATTGATTTTGTGCATTATACAAAAAGGTTTAATGATTGCATTTCACCAGATACGAAGCAATATGAATGTTTCGTACAATAAACGATACATTTGTTCTATGTACAAATTCCATGTTTACGAAACGAGTTCTGATTCATCAAATATCGCCTTAAGAAATGGTCTGTCATTGGTCTAACAACTTGAAAGTATACAAATTTTCCGCAACTCTGCATGCAATAAAAATCGCCATCAGTAGACACGTCAATTTTTCTAGCATTAAAGCCTGACCATGTTAAATTTCGGACTCCAAAATAATATCAGCAAAAAACATTTACACATAATTTAATAAAACCGATTGTTTATTTCATAATAATAGAGTTATATCTACATAAGAAACAGTTGATCAAAATGTTAACCCAACTTTTTGTGAAATTCTCGCCATCAGGTTCAGTACGGTATCCTCAGATACGCTTTTCTCTTGAGATCATCGGTACCATTTGCTTTCTTCTTAGTTTTGAAGAGTTTCCGCTTACCTTCAGCCAAGTATGGGAGGATGGTACAAAACGCACCGTTTAAGCAACATCGTGAATTACTAGGGAACAGAAGCTTAAATTTAGGAATAAGTTATTGAGTATGATGCATTACGATGTTTTCGTTGTAGATGAAATGTGATTTAAATTCAAAACGATGATTTTTCATGATATTTGAAACCTCTTCTAGTTTGATCCCAAGACGACTCCGGGGTAAAACGCCTGTTTAATTGCTCATTATGCACCCCAAAATTGGGGTAAGATGCACCACAACACTGTGATATGATGCACAACATTATTGAGTTAGCATGCACCGCTTGTAAAAAGTTAAAACACGGCTATAAAAGGTTACTCATAAGAGTGTAAAGTGAGAAGGTTTCAACAGATCACCGCGCTAAGACTGTTTGGTAGTCAAGCAGCCAATGGGTATACAGTACTATACACTCAGTAGCAAAAAAAAAGCCGAGCAAAATTTTGTTTGCAAATAACTCCATGTTCTACCTCCTGTAACTTTGTCAATTATCAATACTTTTGGCTGAAAATTTAACAACATCATCAACAATGTATATACTTTATGTGACTAAAATTTCATGTTGATTAAATTTATAAATTTGAAGTTATCATAACATATGTGAAAAAAGTCATTTTTGGACAAAGCAATTTCAAAATTCCGTATTTCTGTGAAAAATTTAGGTAACATATTAAAAATTTCTCCATAGCTTAAAAATGTACAGAAAACAATGTGGACAAAATTTGAACTAATTCCATTAAGTGGTTTGGACTACAGCTGGTGTCAAAGTTGACGCACCAACATGAGCATTTCCCCTTTTTCACCCGATACTGACCTTGCTGAAACATCGGTGCAAAAAAAGCCGAGGTGAATTTTATTAATAATACTGTATAACACTTATACGTAATTTTCAAAAACCAATTCATGCTGAATCCCATATTTTCAAAGTTCTTCGTGGCTTACACTAGTTATTTGGGATATTTATCGCGTAACAAATCATGTGTATTAATAAGATGAATTCACCTCGGCTTTTTTGCACCGATGTTTCAGCAAGGTCTGATATCAGGTACAAAAGAGAATGCTCATGTTGGTGTGTCAACTTGGCGCTAGCTGTGGTCAAACTACTTTATGAAAACAGTTCAAATTTGTCACATTGTTTCTGTACTTTTAGCTATGGAGAAATTTTTAATATGCTACCTAAATTTTCACAGAACTGGATTTTTAAATTACTTTGTCCAAAAATGACTTTCTACATATGTTATGATAACTCCAAATTTAAAATTTTATCAACGTGAAGTTCAGTCACAAAGTTAAATACATTGTTCATAAAATAGTCAAATTTTCAGCCAAAAATATCGATTATTGACAAAGTAACAGAAAGTTGAACTACGCGGTTTTTGGAAGCAAAATTTTGCTCGGCTTTTTTTTTGCTACTGAGTGTATAATAAAGACGTTGCGCAAATTGTTGTGATATGTTACCAACTCCTCATTATATACACTCATAGAAAAAAGTACCCAAAGCAGCAGTTAAATGTAGGAAGCACGTTGGGTATAGTTGTTATCTACTATTGGGTTCAAATTACTTACTTTTTGGTAGAATTTCATCAGAAGTAAGTTATTTATACCCAACGTTGGCTTTATAGTCATAGCCAAAGTACCCAGTTAAGCTACTTTTTTCTAACCGTGTACTTTTTTCTAAGCGCCACGGTGCATCCTGCCCCAGCTTAGTTTTGCAAAGTTCTGAAAATACGTGGAATTATAATTAAGTTTTGATAATATCTTGAAGTTTTGTTGTGTGCGATATAAGGCTTGCTTCATTTAGAATTGGAACAAACTTTTGCTCATATTGTGGCGCTCCTAGTGGACGGATTTGGAAGTTATTGGCGCCCACGTGTCGAGAATTTTGTCAGGTTCACGTATGTATTTTGGACATTCCGCAAATCGACTGTACTTTGTAAACAATCAACATGGAAGCCGAAGAAGAGAAAAAATTGTGCACAGTTGTTGGAAAATCCATTGTGGTCTGCATCTAGGCTAGCTAAACAGCTGAAATTGCCCAGAAATACCGCGTGGCGCGTTATAAACGGTATAAGGAAACATTGACGACGTCGGAAACTCAAGCCAATCATCGATGTGGAACTGTCGACAGAAAACTGCGTGGTAAGATTTTAAAGACGATTAAGAGAATCAATCTGTCGGAACCGTGATTTGGCCAGAAAATTCAGTGCTACCACTAGTACCGTGAGAGAACTCGACTTTGGGAAGGAATCAAGTCGTGGAGCTGGCAAACAGCCAAATCGGACCATAAAACAGAATAGTGTGGCCAAAATCCGATGCTGACCAAGTTCGACGGTGTCTTCTGATGGACGATGAAACCTATGTCAAGGCTGACTTCGAACCGTCGGGTCAAGAATTTCACTGGCAGCAGCT
>JASCZW010011544.1:0-31657 GCA_034211315.2 Aedes japonicus
ACAATTTTTCGGACAAGACCCTATTATGGAGGAATACAGGTAAAATAAAAGTGAGGTTAAACATCATAGATGGCGCTTTAGAAAAATACTTTTTCAAGCTGTTTAAGCAAAGTCATTGATGATAAAAAGTGCAGAAAATCGTTAATGACGACGATATTGACCAATTCCATACAGTTTAAAAAATAGTCAGCAAATCATCAATTTCAGTTTTAGATACAGATACTACGATTTTTAACCTCACTTTAGCTTTACTTGGATTTCTCAATTGGCAGTCATAGAACATAACGGGCAAATGAGTGAGTTATTGAAGAGAATGTTAACAAAGAGAGGCTCTCATTGTTACTGAGTTCCATTGGAAAAAGGGCAAGAGGCTCTTAGCTAGAATGCTGTATACACAATCACACAAATATGTGCGTTAGGTGATGTGATCTTGGATCGAAGTAGACACTGCAAACTGTTAGTTTCATTTAGCTATCACTTTTTCCCTTAATTTCGCTAATTTTTAGCATAGTTTATAAGTGTTTTGTGGCCACTGGTAGCATAGTCGGTAAGAGCACGGTTTAGCAAGCCTAAGCCGGTGGTTCGGTTCTTGGCCGGGGTTGTATATTTTTTCAAATTTAATATACTTGCCAACCAATACTCAAATTCACTCAGTGATGTAGGCTTAAAAAGCTCTCAACTGATAACTGTGAAAGAGCTCCTACAAAATTAAGTTGAGAGCTTGCGAACTCTCATTGAAAAGAGCGTCAAAGTCAGTTAGAAAAGAAGAAGTGTTTTGTTCATAGTTATAAAAATATTCCATTGATTGGAAGTGAATTGGAAGTGGCCATGCTTTGTGAATAGTTGTATCTTAAATGAAACCGTGTTCTGCTGAGACCGTGCGGTGTACAGTGTTGCTTGTGAAAACGGTCGTTCTGCTTCTGTAGTGCTGCCCCACCCCAGTAGCATGAAGAAGTTTAATTGAAAATTTTCGACTCAACACGCTTACAATATTTCGGTTGTGACTTTTGGTGAGATCTATCTGATTATGATTATATATGTGTGTGTATTAGGCTTTTTGACGTTTAATCTCTTTCCCCTTTCTGGCACATGCAGAGGAATGATGGTTTGTTTTCCTTCAAATGATTTTCCTTCTTACTTGCACTCCTTAAATCTAAATGGTGCTGTAGTGTGCGTGCGTTAAACGTCACTAAACCTAATATACAATAAATCTCTCCTTAACCGGCAGTGATTTTATGGAAGAAACTTGTCTACATTTCTTCGATAATTTATATGTTATCACTATGTGCATGTGTTTTTTAGCCCAGGAGATTCAAGGTGACAGCTCTATTAAAAATCCAACGACCCATTTCAAGAATGCCTATGTATGCACGGTACCATCGAAAATCATAATTTAAACCGACACCAAATTGCTTCCTATGGGAAAGCATTCCGATATTGACCCGACATGGACCCAAATTTGATCCGACATCAAATCGAAATTGGGTCAACATTGGCCTCTAATTAGCCTGAAATGTTTCCGACACATGGCCAACTTATACGTTTGGATATTTTTTGAGTGGCCACGCTAAATATTTGTAAAGTACTACTGCAGGAGCTGGATAGTCATGAAGAAAGTGGGTATAGTTTTTGGCTCAGGAAATACCAGCACATCGGTCCCAAGTTCAGGCCCAAGCTTAATGAATCATCCCCAAATACATGGCTCTCAACGAACCACCCCTCATTTATTCTGTCCAAATAACACAGCGAATCAAAACAAAAACAAAGATTCTAGTACCGAAAAGAGGAAGAATGTATTGCAAGGTGCAGGGTGTACTTAGGATCAAGGGGTTATAAAGCAGTAAGACAATCTTAAATCGCTAGTTTCCTATTTATTGTTGCTACTACCAGCAAAACATAGTGTACTACTCGAATTTGCTACTCGGTTGTGTAAGTATTAAAAAAATGGAGCTTTATAACTCCATAATAAAATAGAGGTAATACCGAATAGTCCCACATAAATAATTTTAATTCTTGGCTCGTTTGACCAGTCTTCTTCGGCTTCTATTCCCTCGCTTCTCTTCTTCCGCTTCTCTTTCTGTGCTACTTTTCTTTCACTTCTATTCTTCTGCTTCTATGCTTTCGTATCTCTTCTTTGGAATCTCTTTTTTTTCTATTTCTTTTCTTCAACTAATCTCTTTTCATTTCTCTTCCATCCCTTCTCTAGTGACATTTCTCATCTCTTGTTTCTCTTTTTTAACTTCTTTTATTTCGTTTCGCTTATATCGCTTTTTATCTTCCGGCGTTTTTTTCCGTTCCTCTTTTTTTTCCTTGCACCTTTCTTCCTTGCACTTCTCTTGTTCCGCTTCTTATCTTTCGCTTCTCTTCTTCCGCTTCCATTCTTCCAGTTCACTTCTTTCGCTTCTATTCTTCCGCATGAGGTATGAACAAGGGGTGGATCGCTCAGCACACTTTTCTCCTGTGCTAGTTTTCTTGAGTGTGTCAACAAGCGTTGCAATGTTCTGAGAGTTCCCGTTATATATCAGTGCACGGGCCCTAACCTCAATTTCGTTTTGGAATTTTTGGGTGGTTTGTTTTGGTTACTATCTTCTTTGTTTTGATTCCCAGAGTGAACAAAATTTATTACTGGTGCAGGATCGTTATTCTAACGAAACAATTTTTTAAGTTTGAAAATCAAACTCAAATTAATAACTATGGAATCTAGTGATCCTCATAGTAAGAGATATGCGAAAGCAGCCATTTTTGAGCCAATCGTGCAGCGAAAGCTGTCAAATCTGAGCCAATCATGCAAATTTTGCACTGTGGCAAGTGTTATCAGCCTCTGTGAATAAAATAAACACCGTTGCCAACTCTTTGAATCGAGTTTCCGGATATCTCTTGCTATGAGGATCACTAATGGAATCCATTGGAAAGTTGGCGATAGTTGTCGTACTTGCGAATAAGTAACCAAAACAAACCACCCAAAAGTGTCAAATTTTTGTCGGACTGAACCGACTGACGCCTGCGTGCACTGATCTATGTGCCGAAGGTGCCGATGTGTTGACAGCCTAAATTGTTATTTTCTGCTGAGCCTGGCAACCAGGAAATGCATATTGGCAAGGTTGCTGATTTCATATTTCTATAAACTCAACTGTCAATAGTGTGCCTCAGTGTGCCACACATGTGGTAAGGATTGAAAATCAAAGTGCCGCTATTAGGAAACATATTCGTCTAGTGTGTGAGACAAAGTGGCTGGCACTCTGTTATAAGCGACTTACCCTGGGGTATGAGCTGCTACGTTATACTGAAGTTGGTTTTATCGCCGGCCTGTTTTATATAACGTAAGCATTTAAATAATGAAACTGATTCCGGATAATGATGAAAAAAATTCTACAAAAGATAATTCAATGGAACAAATTTTCCTTAAATTCTATGTTTATTAGGCTTTTTACAAAAATGCTTTGATGCCCTGTTGTGGGTTTCCGTACAGAAGAAGCCGTAGCTAGATGTTTCACAGAACATAATGAGTGGAGTTAAACGTAAGGTGCGTGCGTACGGTTATGGTAATGAAGATCAATAAAATATATATGCCAACAGCTTACTAATGGGTTATATTTTTTATGACTGAAAATTTGAAAAGGATCGGCCAACAAGGTAATTTTCTAAAGTGTTCTTTCCATGATGTAATCTGATTTAGGACACCCTTTATGAAATTCGGCTTCGGCTAGGCAACCATTGCTAGGCAGTAGTCGGTTAACCAAACCAGTGGTGAATTTTTCGCCAACTACGAGCAAAATAAGTGTAATCTACTCGCTTGAGATGGCTCCAGTGAACATCAGTTGGAGCAGATTGAAATCTGCTGAAGAACGGCTGCACTTATGTTCGGCCTTGATGTTAACGCCAGATACGTCAGGCAACCTATAAGCTCCCGGTAGGGTTGCGTTGTAACTGCTTCTTCCTTACTCCGTTCTAGCTTCAGGTTTGGATCCAATGGAGTCGACACCGAGTTGCAGTCCGTCATTCCAAATCGTCGTAGCAGATCCGAGACGTATTGGCTGATCTTCATCGTCCCCTTACAGTGATCCTGTTCCACTTTGAGACCCAGAAAATGCTCAGCTCGCCCATGTCCGTCATTTCAAATCGTTTGCGCAACTTCGTCTTGACTTCAGCCACCAACTCCAGATGGCTAGACACAAGGATAATGTCATCTACATACAGCAGCAGGTAAATGACAACGTTCCCGATTCTCTTCCAGTACAAGCAGCTGTCCAGATCTGACCGTTTAAAGCCAAGCGTTAGGACACAAGAGTTGAACTCGTCGTTCCAGCTTCGTGGTGCTTGCTTCAGGCCGTACAGCGACTTCTTGAGACGGCAGACGAGATTTGGATCACTCCGCTAGAATCCTTCAGGTTGTCGCATGTAATTTTTTTCCTTTAATACGCCGTTCAGGAAAGCTGTCTTCACGTCCATTTGGTGAATGTGGTACTGCTCGTGATTTGCGACAGCGAGCAGCACACGTACTGTGGTGATCTTCGCCACCGGCGCGTACGTCTCATCGTAGTCGAAGCCATGTCGCTGCGAGTAGCCCTTTGCTACAAGCCGAGCCTTGTATCGGTCGATGTTGCCAGTTTCATCGCGCTTCACTTTGAAGACCCACTTGCAGTCCACAAGGTTCTTCCCTGCTGGCTTCGGAACGAGCTCCCAAATTTCATTCTTGTGCAGCGATTCCAGCTCGCTGCTAACCGCGTTCTTCCAATAAGGTTAATCGCTCCGTTTCTTCAGGCCATCGATCGTGGTAGGTAGATTTTCCACGAATGCCTCTGCGTTCAGTGCATACGCCATCACCGTGCCATCAGTCGTTTCAGTAGAACCTGCGAAACATTCAGCGGCAGTAGATGCTCAAATACCAGTGATAAAATCAAAGAACTTACCGGGGATTCTGCGCTCCCGTCCGTTTTGCCTCGTGGACACCTCTTCTGGGCAGTTGTCACGTTCTGATTGCGAAGGGAGCGCTTCGGTGGGTTTGTCTTCTTCATCTTCATCTTCAGTCACGTACTCTTCATCGGATTCTTCCTGACGATCATCTTCTGTCGAACGGGCGTCCTCTTCTTCTTCTTCTTCTTCTTCTTCTGGGTCCAACTTGCTACGCTTCTCCTTCGGAATCCAGGTGTAGGCAACAGAACCAAAAACTTGCAGTTTGTCAATATTTGGCTTCTTATTGTACCACTTCTCAAACGGTGTCTTCTTTTCTTCTAGGGCTGACGTCGGACTTCGACTCAACAAGTATGCAGCAGTAAGCACTGCTTTGCCTCACAAGCTCTTCGGGAGACCAGCATCCTCCAACATTGACCGGGACTTATCCAGAAGTCCGGTTCATCCGTTCCGCTACTCCATTCTGCTCCGGACTATATGGAACAGCACACAGAAAAAAATAATTAATTTTAACAAGCGCGTAAAATTTTCCCTCGTTTCATTCCAAGCCAAACGATGCGTAAACAACGAAATTGTTCGCAATCTTTCATACAACAGGCGATATCTGGCTAACATTCAGGCGTTATCTGGCTAAAATTTACATGAACTATCCCATTATTTTCTGCAAAATCTAGCGTTCCCTTTATGTGCATTAGATAACGCAGAAAATTCAATGTTTCTTTTTATCTGTGCAGCCTCCATGCAGATTCCTTCAGTGCAGCAGAGTTTTCGAAATGACTTGCTCATATATTCCCCGCCGTTGTCGCACCTGAGTCTAGCAATTTTCGTCCCAAAGAATGCTGTGACCTGCGCCCGATACTGGTTGAATTTTTCCTCTTCCTAATCCTTCGACTCCAGGAGTTAGACCACCGTAAAGTGGCTGTAGTCATCAATGAACGTGACGTAATAGCCCTTCCGATTCCACGTTGTTGGTGTGAATTGCCATTGGATGCACACATCCGAGTTGACCAATTCCAATGGCCGAGTTGAACGCCTCTCTTTCGTCTCTTCGAACGGCTGCCTAGTCTGCTTACCTGTCAGACATACACCGCAAATGCACTTATCGGGCCAGTCCTGGATAGTCGCAGAAGTGTCCACCATCCCGTACTTCCAGAGGTTTCTCATGTTCGCCTCTCCCAGATGGCCGTATCGACGATGCCACAATTCGATACCGTCCTGCTTCGAAGACATGGCACTCGCTTCCACTGATGCAGTCGCATTCCGAAGATACATGTCCAGCGCATATAATTGGCCCTTCCTCTGACCAACACACACGACCCGATTGTCCTTCTCGATGGATACCTTCCTATTGGCAATTTTCACCGTCATTCCGATGTCTTCCAGTCGACGAATCGAAAATAAGTTGCACTGCAGCTCTGGTACAAACAGCACTTCTTTCACCACAGACGGATTCTTCCTGCCATCGATGAGCATGTCCACACGTAATGTGAACCGGTCTCGCCAACGGATGCAGCTCTTCGAAAAACGATCGCTCTTTTAGCATATGGTCCGGGGCACCCAAATCCAAGAACCACTCGATTCGCTGTTCAGACATCACAGCTGGCGTCGCAAAAGCACCGTCGCCCGTAGCAGCAACATACGCCATCTCGTGTTCTGTCACCACATTTGCACCGGATGTTTGCTTCCGATTGCACTTTCCAACGGTCTTCTGGTTCCTTTCCCGATCTTTCTCTGGATTTTCGGTGCAATCCGCACGCTTGTGCCCTAACCGGCCACAGCCGAAGCACTTGATGCCGAACTTCTTACCGGCAAAGGCTGATTCGCTGGAATCTTCCACCCCGCTTCCTGATGGATTTTGGTGTTCCCGTTTTACCGGCTTGTCCAGCAACCGCTTCTTCACGTATTCCAGTGCCAACTGGTTGGGGGCTGGATCGTCTCCAACGTAGTGATCAAGGCATCGTATGACTTTGGAAATGCTTCCTCAGGAACAGCTTCCTGGCGATTCCTACCCGTTCAAACGCGTTCTTCAAACCGTCCCAAACGTCCTTCGCCGTGACTTAGTCTTTCTCGTACTCCAACTGGTCTTCCGCGATCCGATGGATGAGTAGGTTCTTACCACTTCCGGTCTCTGGCAATCCGTTCCTCGAGTGGCTTCTTCTTCCTCCACTTTCACAGCAGCAGTGTCCGCCGGTAGATCCTTCGCGTACTCTGCATCTTCTATCGCCTTCTCCAGACAGTCCAGCAGTCCTCTGTCCTCCATCATACTTCGGATGCGGAATTTCCACTTGAAGTTGTTTCCGTTGAACAGCCAAAGCTTTTGCGTCGCTCATTTTGAGTAGTGGTTTCAACAAAAGAACTTCAGATTTTTGGAACCAAGGAGTGTATCTAAAATAGACTATCCATGCAAACTTGCTTTCAAATTATGTTGAAAACCGATATTTATTTCTTGCAAACAATTGATCCTTCATTGTACGCGGTTAAACTTGAACATAATGAAGAACGGGTGAAATTTGGTATTCTTCACGAATTTTCGAACTTTGAATCCAAATGCCTCTTCATCAAGTTCCGGACAAGTGCTGCATCGCATTTTTGGACGCTTGAGCTCAATTTTTTGAACTCCTGCATGTTCACGAGCTGCCTTACCAGTCTTCTTGAAGACTCTTCTTCACGATTGCCCAGTAACGTTCGATGGGTCGAAGCTGAGGGCAATTTGGTGGATTGATATTTTTCTCAACGAAATCTATACCCTTTTCCGCAAGCTAACTGAGAGTGGTTTTGCATAGTGAGTCTGACGCCGAATCCGGCCAAACAGAGGAGGTGTACTATGTTTCTTATATAAAGGCAACGATCTCTTCTGGAGACACTCAGATCGATAGATTTCGCATTTATAGTTCCGGTAGTGTAAAAAATGGTTGACTTCAAACCACAGGAACATATTGCTTGTCATACCAGTACCTTTCGACCGAATTTCTCCACTTGAATCGACAGTAAAGTATTGTGGACCTGGAAGGGTTTTTGAGTCCTCCTTTACATAGGTCTCATCGTCCATCAAAACGCATGCATCCGGATGCTGCAAAAGACGCGAATACAATTTCCGGGCCCTTGTTGCTGCTCGCTTCTTCTGTTCTGCACTTTGTTTCGAGATTTTCTGCTTCTTGTAGGTCTCAGGTGGTTTCTGCTCTCTTGATACGCTGGATCATTCCGAAATTCGTTCCTGCTTTTTGGCCAAATCACGTATTGACATTGATTTGTTCTTCATGATTAGAGATACCACTTTCTGCTCCAGTTTCGGGTTGGAAGAACCGGGTTTTCTGCCTCTTCCTGGTAGTTCATCCAAAGAATAGTGTTCCCCAAACTTATTAATGATGGTTCTAACACTCGCATGATGAATTCCAAACCGCTTCGCCAATTTTCGCATAGTAATACCCTTCTCACTTAGCCATGTGTCCAGAACCTTAATTTTCACTTCCTTTTCAATACGCGACATTTTGAAAACAGCAGAATTTGAACCGCACAAACAAGTAAAAAAAGAAAGTTGACAGTCAAACGCACAGCATGCAGTGTTCAGAGCATAAAAACCATCACAAATACATGCGTACAACGTCAAATGTATGTGGATAGATTATATTCGATACACTCCTTAGATGGGTGGAATTAGCTGTAGCCGGGTACCACACCCACTTCCAGGCAGTGGTGCTACTATAAAAGTTTGAAATCATTGGTCAAAATTGAGCACGCACTTCAAAATTGAACGACTTTCCTATTTTAAACTCAAACTAAGCACAGTTTGTTTCAAATGCTTCATGAAAAGAATTCCACGTGTACTCAAGGTGCTTCGATTTTTGGTTGCTCAACTTTGAAGTAGCTTTTTTGAAAAAAAAAAACTGAAAATATGACTTTTCTCATATTGAAAAAGTCGAATTCTATACGAAACTTCAAGTCGATAGTCGTCAAGCTAAACGTTTTAAAAAAATCTGCAACTTTTCGGGGATAGATAATGGAACATTTCCAACAATAAGGCTTATTCTAGCGACAAAATCTCGACAGATTAAATTTTGAATAAAACAAATTTGCTGTTAGTTCAAGCCACAATGCTTTTTTACTCATTTATTGTGTGTGTTTAGTCATTTTAAAACTTTTATAAGTGAAGAAGGTAGGCGGTGCTTGAAATAATAGGTCTTGTTTATTTGAAGAACAGTTTGAGAATAATCGTTTGGAAAAAATAACACTCTTAGTAACTAAGGAGTAGCTGAAGCCTACGGCGATTGCCTACTGTTGACACAAACGGTTGCGTCGGGTTGCTTCGTCTTCAAAACTAACAACAGTTGCTAATTAGGCTGCATGAAGAAACTACGAACTTTTGAGTTTACTGCCATTAGGATTCTGCTGCAGACTGTCATGCAGCCGATTTAGCTGCTTTTAGTCCAAGATTTTCCGAAATTTTCTACAGTTGTAGCTATGTATATTGAGAGAGTTCTCTCTTCACGAGAGCCAATACCGCTCGATATGTCGCAACCCGGGCAGTTAGGTGGATTCGCCTATTCCGGTACAACATGGACTCCATTTGCTTCATACCATTCCAAAACTTTCTTTGGCGTAGTGACAAGATGCCCAATCAGGCCAAAATAGCGAGGGAGCGTCATGACTGCGTAGGAATGGTAATAATCACTTCTTTAGGCATTCTTCACGGTATATTTCCTTGTTTACCGTTCCGGCAGTGATGAAGCTTTGGCTTGCTCGACCACAGCTGCATATTGCCTGCCAAAGCAAATATTGTTTTGGAAACTTGGTCGTTTTCTTCGTCCCTGAAATGCTCCTGCACGCCATTCCCTTGCATGGCAATATAATAAGATATTCCAGGAAGCTGCCTAAAGTCTTCCATCACATAAGTTTCATCGTCCATTATTGTTGGCAAATCATGGTAATCCTCGATTCAATATACTATGTTCGTAACTTTACTTTGTTAGGAAAATAACACTTCATTCGTCATCAACCACTCAAGCAGTACGGTTCGACTTTCAATTCCATTACAAGTGGTTATGGGCCCAGAACCTTAGCTACTGCAGGAAGATTTCAATATTGAATTTTCCAAGATGAGTGTAATCGGTGATGGAAAAAGCAATGCCGAGATGGTTCAAGCAAAAAGCGGACGAATCAGCGGAATTGCAATGCCAGTCATCGAAGGCTGAAAGAGGTCGTGAGAATTGTGGATAGCTTATATTCGATACACTCCTTACTTCCGTTCTCGCAGTTCGGCCCATAACCTAATGAATAGGCAGAGGTTAATGGTAACACGTCTGTTGCGCCGCTGCTTGAGACACCCCTAGTCTCACAGCATAAGCCAACATGACAGTACTCATTACACCGAGCAAACCGAGCATGAAACTCAATCTTCACTATTGATCAAGAATCCATAACGACCGATTCAAATGTGCAGCGATCCCATCTGTCAAAACCCATAGAATCGTTTGATCTAGATCAAATAAATGTGCCCAGAATAGCTCAGACATGAACCATCTCATAAAGTTCCCAAGCGTGTTCGTGGCTTCAATAAACGATCTCAGCGAACACAAAGATAGATGTCACTAATATGATTTGAACAGAAATATATTAAGACATTTTCTGTCATTCATGTCGGTTTGTCGGTGCTCATTAGTGAGTGAGTTCGCTGGTGTTAGTAGAGAGCGATGAAGTGAGAGTCCGTAGAAGTATGAGTAGAGTCGAAAACCAAAACAAAGGCATAAATAATTAGTCGTTGACCAAAGTTTACAACAAGTGCAATTTATTTAAGTTTGGATTGATTAGTTTATACCGAGTGAACATTAATTCGAATAAATTAGTGATAAGCGATTGGATTGCAATTCGATAGCGTAGGTAAGCCCTGAAATGAAAAAATAAGTGGTTAGTGTACAAAACAAAAACAATATAATGAACATAACGTATACTTCCCCAGTCGCCGTGATTTACCGGATAATACCTGCAACAGAAAATTACCTGCAGACGAAAGGGAATATAGTTCCGCCAACCCGTTTAGTCTGTAAGTAGAAAAATATGGAGAATTAGTGAAATGATGATAGAAAATTTATATTTGAATACAAACAGCACCTAAATACGGTCTACTATTAGGGTAGCGGTTCCCACTATCGACCCTAAGGTTAGAAGTGTAGAAGAGAAAGTAGTGGAAGAGGAAACCACTTCTTGTAAGTATTGGATAAGATAACTTGGAAGATATTGTTTATAATAATGTAAATAAATTACAGTTTTAAGCGTTGCTGAAAACAAGTCGGCTGCTTTAGAAAATTTGGTTTCCCTTCGGGAACAATCTTAAAAAAGAAGTGACACGTGTGTCCTTAGTAAAACGTTCGAGCCTACCTGAAGATGCCTTCCGATGCTGAATCCGTGACGGACAAAACAGTCCTGGATCTCACGGCAACTCCGTGCGAAGTCTGCGGCCCGTCAACTCGTGACGAGCAAATGGTAGGATGCGACGGATGTTCGAGTTGGTTCCATACTCGGTGCGTGGAAATTGCGGCTGGACAACTGCCAAAAAAATGGTACTGCCAAAGTCAGGCCTGCCAAGAGAAGGCCCAGGAGTACCAAAAGAAGCAGAAGGACGCCAAGAAGCAACCTCGCATACGGAAGCAAACCGAAGAGTCCGATAGATCCAGCGCCAACTCCCGCTTAGTTGCGTCTAGCGTGGAAGCAAAGGTGAAAGCGCTAGAAGAACGGCAGAAACAGCAAATGGAAGAGCTGGAGGCGGAGATGATGCTGCAGAAAAAAAAGAAGGAAATGCAGCGCGCATTAGAAAGGAAGAAGATGGAGATGGAGTTGCAGATGCGCGCTGAAGAAGAAGAAGAGCAAAGAGCTTGGCAAGTAGATATGCTTCAGAAGAAGAAGGAGCAATTCGAGCAGATGATGGCGAATAAGGAAACATTCGAGAAGCAGATGGCAGCCATAGATAAGAAGTTGGCAGCGTTTTCCATGCCTAAGGTGCCAAAATCGGCATTGAATTCTGTTGGAGACGGCCAGTCCAAACTAAATGTGTTGAAGCTGAGCAAGGAAAACGTCAAGAATCTAACGGAAGATGACGATGACACCGATGAAGAGGACGAAGACGAAAATTCTGATGATTCGGATTTGCCAAGTCAGTGTACGGAGGCGTCCATGGAAGAAACGATCCAAAGGAAAGCTTCGAAGAAGAATAAGAAGGTCGATGATACAAGCCTATACGGGTTGGAGGCACAACGGACTTTACCGACGAAGACCCAGTTGGCCGCGAGGAAAGGGTTGACGTATAAACTCCCAAAGTTCTCGGGCAAACCAGCGCAATGGCCTCTGTTTTACGCAGCTTACAAAACCTCGAACGATACCTGTGGCTACATGAATCACGAAAATCTCATGAGACTTCAGGAAGCACTCGAAGGTGATGCCCTCGAGTTAGTATCTGCCCAGCTGCTTCTTCCCGAGTCAATTCCGAGGGTCATCGAGAAGCTGCGTCGGCATTACGGCTGCCCTGAACAGCTGCTCGAGAGTCTACTGGAAAAAGTCAACCGTCTGGACCCACCAAATGCGGACAGCCTTCGGAGCTTCGTCCCATTTGGAAACACAGTGGAACAGCTCTGCAGCCACTTAGAAGCTGCTGATTTGAAACAACACCTCGTCAATCCGTTGCTGAAAACAAGTCGGCTGCTTTAGAAAATTTGGTTTCCCTTCGGGAACAACGTCTTTATTCAGTAAAGGTTTGAGTGGAAGTGAAGTAAAAACTAGAACCTAATAGGCAAGGCTAACTCGATACTTGTTATTTAATTGTTAACGGTCGGTTGCTACCCAACAGATTATTGACGACAAGCTAAAGTTCAACGCTCACATTGACAAAGTCATCAAGAATATTACCAAGAAGTATGAAACTCTATGGAACTCTTCTTCAGGGAATATCACTCTTTTGCGCGGTGGACCATTCCAATCGTCGTTTTTGATAGATACCTCCTTTTTGCAAATTTATTTGTCCAAATTTTGGTTTGGAACACCTGTTTTTCTACCACGGCCGGGTAAGTCCTTCAATGTGTTATGCATAAAAAACCGATTGCTTTTCAGTAAGACCTCGCATTGTTCCGCTTGAAGTAAAACTTTAAATTTCATTGAAGGTTTTCGTTTGTTTACAAGGCAAGACAATCGAACACTAAACAGCTGTCAAAATAGGTCATAGTCTTTTTCATACAGAACCTCAAAGGTGTACTCATAATTAACGATGCAGTCCTTAGGGCCGATCCAGGATTTTTTCCGTTTGGAAATTTTCTCGATTTCTCTGGTTGTTGATATCCTTGGTCAGCCCAAAACTAATCGTTGGAACCGCATTGGCTCTGTAGTGGGCAGGATATTGGCTTGTCTTTTGATAATGTCCTTTTACGGGATTCTGTGATTTGAATTGTAATAGGATTTCCTGATCGCTGCGAATACTTGCGAACATTTGTGGTTGACATCATTAGCTTTGCACAATTATATCGTTGTAGAGCAAATAAACAGTTTTTGAAGAAGTTTTCATCTGTGAACGATATAGGTTCGTTGTTTTGACGTAGGACTACGTCTTTGTTTTTAATACTGGGGTACAATTTAATAAAAATTGAATTAAATACGACCGTCACGAAAAGTGGTCAGGTTCTAAGCGTTAATATCTCAGTCATTACTCAACAAATTTTCAAAATTTTTGCACCGATCGATTGGAAATATTTCTACGCATCAATTTCAATCGAGAACAATTTTAGTTTCGGGCCACATACAATTGAAAAGTTAAACCTTGTCTAAAAAAGTATGTTAAGCCCTTCAGGCCTAAGGGATCGTATATGATCCCAATAATAAAATGGCTGTACAAAATCGCAGACTGAATAGATGTGTACACTGTCTTCGGCAAATTTGTTCTACATCAATTCTTCTATCTGGGAAATATGAAAAAAAAAACATATGAGTTTAAGGCTTTATTGAAAACCTACAACATCTTGAGATCGAAGTGTGCCTTGTTCGATGATGACAACAAATAATTTCCCTCCCGTGAAAATTGCAAATTTACTTCTGATTTTTCGTGTTTTCGGTTGTTTTTGATTGATTGAAAATATTACGGTGGCCGAGTTGTCGTAGTGTTAAATTGTCAAATTGTTCCATTCTTGAGGAAATGAAAAGTACGAAAAAATGATCCGAATCGTAGGCGGATGTCAGGCGAGCTAAAGTTTTCTGGAACTCAGAACTGAAAATCTATGACTGTGATTGTAGCTTTCTGAATCAAACAAAGAAACAATATATATTCGACCAATTTAAGTGAGATATCTTCGAATGCTCTAGGTCACCAAAACTGCCCTTGAGTGCAGAAGTTAGGATCTACAGTCATCCCGTTAGCTTTATGACGTATGAAAGGTGACGATATCCACTCAAACACATTCAGTGAATCTTCTGTAAGGTCACCATTGATCTTGGGATGTTCAAGTTAATAAAAACAGACTTGAGTTCAGAGCTTAAGACAAACAGTAGTAACCGTAGCCTCATGGGCTATACAAAACTACGATTACTATTCAAACTTATTCAAGCAATATTCTGAAACATCCTCTGACATAATAGGATAATCTCGCTAGTTTTAGGTCATTCAAAAAAAGGGGTACAATTGTAACAGTAGCTTTATTGGCTATACAAAGATAAGTTGGTGTGCCTGGCATGCACATCCCAAGACTATATCATAAAGTCTGTTGGTCTTCCGATGAAGGCCCTTCATTGAATATGTTCAAATATATATCTGTGGTAGGTATAGTAGTTGGATGGCAATTTCGATAATAATAGTAGCAGTTATAGTGTTTAAATATTTGTAAATATTTTGAAATCAATATGTATACTTTATTTTGAGTAATTTTTCATGAGCATGCATATAACTCGTAAGAAGGGTATTTACATAGAAGCGTGGACAAAAAAAAATCGTAGTAGGTGAATGCGCAAAAACGATTCGGTCTTCAGTCATCTGACGAATTTTGTAGAGCAAAGTTGTTAGTGCTTAATGTTGAGACGATTGATCAAGGCTGGAAACCTTGATCAGGTCACGACAATGGCACAGTCGGTAGTAAAATGTGAAAATTAAGATTTTCGTGAGCAGCAGTATTAGTGTGAAATAGAGCGATGGTAAGTTAATCAAACAAACAAACTTCGAATGGAAATCGAGAAAGAAATAGCTCCGGTAGGCTCCCTGACAGAAAAGGGCAGTGGAGTTGGCCGAGAGTAAAAAAAAAAAGTATTAAAATAAGCAAAAATAACCTCTCCGACGGAAGGGCGGAAGAGAAAATCTCCTCGGTAGACTCCCTGACAGAAAAGGGCAGTGGAGTTGGCTGAGTGTGAAAAAAAAAATACTATTAGCAAAAAATAACCTCTCCGACGGAAGGGCGGAAGAGAAAATCTTCTCGGTAGGCTCGCTGACAGAAAAGGGCAGTGGAGTAGGCCGAGAAGTTAAAAAAATAAAGAATAAGAGCAGAAAAGATAAAAAAAAATGAAATATAAAGTAGCCTCTTCGACGGAAAGGCGGATGTGGAATGTTCCGGTCGGCTCACTGCCAGTAAAGGGCAGATGAAACAAAAGTCTACTGAAATTCTGTTAATGAGAACTAAGCTATGCCTAAGGAATATGAAAATGATAGAAACCGGGATGGTGAAATACGCACTGTCCTGCTCCTGAGAAGAACCCAAAGATGAAAGATTTGTGATTTTAATCCAGGCTGGATGCTACTGTGTGAAATATGATTGTTGTTGATAATCAGTGATTAGGGTATTTTAAGAAAACATCATGATTTGGTTTGGACATCATGAGGTTGGATGAATGTTTTTACGTCACTACAAGCAACACTGAAGTCAGAGTAAAATTTAAATATATTTGAAATACATAGGAAGTGTTTTTATCATAATTCATAAAGTTGATGAAAATCTGTTAGACGTCTAGAATGAAAGTAGACTGGAAAATATTGATATTGAAAGGAAGAAAAGGAAGCAAAACATAATGTACTTGTTAACGGTTTATATTTCATTGAATTGGAACCAGTATAAATAAATCATTCCATTTAAAATATGTGTTCTAGTCTCTATCAACACTCAGCTACTAAAGCCAGCAAAATCTGGGGCTTACGCGAAAGGCCTACGCTGGCAAGTCTAAAACTGCCATCGGTGTTTTTAAATTGATTTTTTTAGACGTTAGCAACGATACCTTTATGGGTCATATTTTATACAGTTGAATTAGTTGAGTCTTCCATATTTTTTCTGTTTTATATTTATGCTTGCTGCTGCGAAAATATTACAGCATGACAGACAGGTCCCTGATTCTACTGGTTATAGATAAACTGTTTTACTTTGACAGACGATTTCGTGGTTTACAATAATAAATTTGATGGTTATTGAGATAATAGCGATTTTGTTTAAATAATGACTTTACAATTTGAGCAGCCTTTTGGACGTGTACAATCTGGAATAAGCTAAACGTGATAATTCAGTGAACAAAAACTTCTGGTTGTGATAATGCATCCTTGATATTCACGGCAACGTTTTGCTACAGTTAAATTTGATGTAAATGTTATTGATAAGAACATAAAAAATAATGTAGTTGATGATGATTGGCGTTAGCGCCAATGATGCTACTTAGATATTTAATTGATTATAATTTATCAGAAGCAATGGCAATCTTAACGATGATAGCGAATTTAAAGTTCGCAATGATAGTGAATTTAAAATTGACTGATGTAATTCATTGCAACATTTAAGAAACTTAGATTATAACAGATATAGTATAAAGTGGTAATCCGAGGAGAGACATAAATTTGACAACAAAAATAATACTTATTCCTAGATTTGATAATTAGATTGAGTTAAATCAAGTGGATCAGTATTTCACTAAAGCCAACAGATTTATTTCACTGTTGATGCGTAGAATGCACACATCGTTGACCGAATATATTAGTGTTGAATAATTTCGTTAAAAAAAGACAGAAGGCAATGCGTGTGAATTTATTTGAATGAAAAACCTGTTTAAGGATTTAAACTCTTTTTTCCATCTGCAGGTCAAGGGTTCGATTCCTGATACAGACGAATAACTTTTCGGGTGTTTTATTACTAATATTGCCTCAAAGCATAAGCTTATTATTGTACACACTATATTATGTTTTGAGTTGCAATGAAAGCACCGAGGAAACAGAATCAAAGAACAATTATTTTGGAGCAAAAAGCAAGATCCCGTTGGAAGTATTAAGCCAAGTAACTTTACTGATTTTTGATTCACTCTAAGATTTCAAATAATTGATTTATATACTGTAAACCGGTGAGGTAAACTTTTAATATTGTATTAATTATTGTATTGTAAATGTGAGTGTTAATGGCAATGTTAAGATTATTGAAGCTGTCGAATATGTTGAGACTTTTCAGTATTAAAATTCAATATCATACTTAAGTATACTTGAAGTGGTGAGCTTATTAACATTGAAATAGTTAGATTCTTGATTACCAGTAAAACTGACAGTACTGGAAATAACTAAAATTTTTTTTTAATTAATTAACATATTTTGCACTGAAGATTTTATTATGTACGTAGGTTACAATATTGGCGTTGGTATAGAAAATTAAATTGACAAATTTTTATCGATGTGGTTATTGAATGAACAATTTAAATTGACTGTTTCATTATACTTGTTAATTGGTATCAATAAAATTCTTTAATCATTTTTGTTCTCGATTAATATGTTGACGATTATATATAAATGCTGATGATACGCGAGGAAATCATTCTTATAAATAAGAAATATTTTGAAGTCGACAACTTGGTTTTTTAGAAAATAGTTCTTCGATTGCTGATAGTTCCATTTTTGATCAAAATAAAAAAATATGTTACTCTGGTTAAGTTCTTTGAACAAATAGTTTTCAAATATTCTAGTTTTTACAACATTTGCACAGTTTGGAGTAGAGGAGGGGAAGGATGTGGTAGGTATAGTAGTTGGATGGCAATTTCGATAATAATAGTAGCAGTTATAGTGTTTAAATATTTGTAAATATTTTGAAATCAATATGTATACTTTATTTTGAGTAATTTTTCATGAGCATGCATATAACTCGTAAGAAGGGTATTTACATAGAAGCGTGGACAAAAAAAAATCGTAGTAGGTGAATGCGCAAAAACGATTCGGTCTTCAGTCATCTGACGAATTTTGTAGAGCAAAGTTGTCAGTGCTTAATGTTGAGACGATTGATCAAGGCTGGAAACCTTGATCAGGTCACGACAATATCATAACATTGTAAAGCGAATAAAGCTACTGTTACAATTGTAGATCTTAAGATCTGAACTCCAGGACAGTTTGGAGGACCTAAAACATCTTAAAAAAATACATTCTACAAATTTCAATCATTTTTATTTTATTGAGCACCAATTTTAATCTTGTATAATTGCTTGTATAATAACGCATGGAAAATTGTAGGCCCCAAAGAGTTAATTTAAATAATATTGCATAGTACAATCTGAATGGCTTCCATTTAGTTGCGTAGTCCTACGTCATCATTTTGAAAAACCCAATGGGGATCAGTACCTTGTAGTTTTTGCATAACTGGTTGAATTGTTTTTAAATAAATTATCTAATAGATAAATCGTCCAGCTCAAACCTTTGAAAGGGTAAGTGGCGGGACCATCATCGTCATCATCATAAACAACGAAAGAATGTTAAACATCAAAACGGTCTTTGAATAATTACCCGGTATTCACCCTTGATAAACGTCAAATTCAATACAATTACGCAGGATAGCACCAACAGCGTGTAAAGGTCCATTTGTATAGTGAAATGATGTCTTGGTGTTTAGTTAGCAATAATTCCTTTGTTAAGATAATGCAATTTTGCATAATTTAGTGCTTTTTAAATGCAGTGGTTGAAAAACCTTGTTTGGTATTGTTGTTGCTGATACTCGGTCGAATTAGTATTAACTACTCATTATAGGTTTGGATGTTATCTGATATACATCTGATCTTTATTTTATTCCTCAACCGTCTTCGCACTTACGGCTTGATGTGGCAAATGACATTAACAATTGTGTAATCAACTCACAACCGTTTTAAGCTATGCTCTAAAGTTTAAACGACTCACAAGCTTCCGACTCCCGGTTCCGGCCATATGCTTTTTCACCATCCATTTCGAAGCGAGTCAAAATAATAAAAAAAACACCGCAACAACCGCTCAGCAGTTTGCTACCTATCTCTCATCCCATATCTACGCGACCGAGACGAGCGTACACTTGCACCAGCATTAAAATTTCATTCTATGGCCCCATCAAGTCTCCATGACTGGGGCGCGGAAATCATCAGCAATCATTCTATTCTCCCCTCACCATGCTCCGACATCATGCGGCTGCTGCCGCTGTGCTACACAACCTTTGGTAGCGCCTATCAGTTCGAGTTTTTTTTCTTCCTTCATCTCCACCCCTTTCGTCTTTCGTAACGATTGCTAGATGTGCGTGTTTCTGAAGCCTGGTGGTTTACTCTCTATTAACTCAACTCGTCGGATAGGCCACGCCCCTCGCGTTCAGTTTTGGTGTCGTTTGTTTGTATGTACTGCTCGTTCGGATGAGCGGCACTGCCGCTATGTGGCGAACACCGCCATACACGCCGCGTCATGTCGATCTTCGTTGTGTGGTTTCACTCAGCACGTGGTGCAGTGCGTG
Source organism: Aedes japonicus (assembly GCA_034211315.2). Lineage (NCBI taxonomy): Eukaryota > Metazoa > Arthropoda > Insecta > Diptera > Culicidae > Aedes > Aedes japonicus. The sequence goes on from JASCZW010011544.1 coordinate 19,617, forward strand.
AAGTGCGCTTTGTATATCATGATCGTTTGCTGCTGTTGATGGTGCCTAGTGTGCAAAAAGGGCACATAATAACCACCAGAGTGGGTGTAGAACGGTGCGGCGGTGGGTATGGAGAATGCTCAATGCCGTAGTAACGTGGAAATCAACTGATTTTGCATTTGCTTAAGGCGTTCTCGTTGCCCCTCGCTGACCACCGCCGGCCGCTTCAGGATACGGATGCGAGAATATCAACGATATGTGGTGGCCGCTGCACGCTTTCTTCGTACTGGCGGTCAAACTGTGTGTTTGTATGGCGTGTGGGTGTTGATGTGCGTAGCTGGTGGCATGTGCGCGGCGAAAAGTGACAATGAAACAGCAAGTCGCGCGTCGTCGTGTACGCTTCGCCTGTGTGTTATGGAAGGAAGGAGATGCATTGCATCTTTCATTTGTTTTCTCCAATCGCATTCCGAGTCATCCTTCCGCATCAGACGATTCTCGTTTCGGTGGTTGGCGCTGATCCGGAATAATTCCTGGCGGAAGGCCACGGATCGTCAGGGATTTATTTTGCGTTGTAACGCAGGCTAATTCAATCGTATCCGGTTGGTCTTTACGGAACCGCGGGAAGGATCGTTGAAGATCTCACGCTCGGAGCGGTCGGTTGGTCTGGTACGAGCGGTGCGGCGGATGGTGTTCCAGTTGCCTGAGTGGCGGTGCATCGGTGAAGTGAATTAAGGAATCTCGCTGGTTGAAGTGTGTGCGCGACGGTTTAGGTCCGGGAGTAATTGGGGAATTAGCGGACGCGTAAAGGTCGCCTTGAACAACGATGTTGGTCCCACCGGAGAATGATTGCGGTCCGGTCGAAGACCATTTTCCAAATCAACAAATACCATGCCAGAAGGTCCAGCTGCGGATGGGCAACATTGCTCGGGTGATTCGGGAGATTTGCAAAGATCGTTCAGGAGGTGCTGCGGGATGGAAGTGCGGGAGCCGAGATTTATCTCCAGCCTGGTGGAGTGCAATGGCAGGTGAGGTGAAGATAGGTGCGGAAAAAGTTCATCAACGGGTGTTTTGTGATTTCGATGATCGAAATTCATGAGATTGATGGCGGGATCTGTGGATTTCCGCTGGTAATAGGAAATTAGATATGATGGACAAGAACCCGTCGGCTCGTGCATGAGTTGGAAGTATTGCCTACAGTAATCATAAATTTAGGTGAACGGTCGATTGTAACAGAGGTTAGGATCTTGGATGGCTATTGTTTTGGAATGTAAGTATGATTTATGTAGATTATAATTATGGTTTATGTTACATCATGCGATTACAATGCATTGAAGGACATACCAGGTTTTCCTCATAACGAAATTTGCAAAATTTTGAACAACCCACAGGGGATCATTGTGCATGCGCGTCCGTCGGCTGGATGAGTCAAGAAGATTATTCGGGCCGGGCCGGAACCGAAAAGCTTTTCTTTCACGGCTGGTATATTTTGTTCCTTCACACTGTACCGTGCTTGTGCCGGGATTGTTCCGGGATTCAGTGATGTAGATTTCACCAAACATTAACGGACTCTCAGTTATTCTTGTTTCTGTTGTTGCTTCGTTTCCTCCGCTCATATTTTGGCTTCAAATCAGTCGAAATATTATACATAAAAATCCCTTCTATTTTGCATCGACTTCAATGCATTTTGAAATGCTAGTCGGCTGCAAACTTATTGACGTATTTCTTGCCCGTACTTTGAAGAAGATAAACGCTTGATACGCTTGTCGATATAATCGATACGTCTTCCAAAATTATCCAAAATATAAGGTCTGTATCCGCAATAATCCGGACACCTCATAACGTGAATAAAATTTCGCATTATATTTCGGTCGTAGTTGTTTATTTCACAGATTCATGGTATGTGCTTTAACAATTTGTGAAGACAAAACATAGTTATTCGAATCCTAGAGGAATTGAGCTGTTTAGGTGGAATACCTATAACTAGAAATTAGAAGAAAAAATAGCATTTCAATTTAATTCCAACTACCTTTGCTTATCCTGACAGAGTTATTAGCACGAGACACTGAAGAATCTGCACATTGTAGACAAAATACGCGTATCTGTCAAGATAAGCAAAGTGAGTTGGAATTAAATGGAGAATACTATTTTTTCTTCAATTTCTAGTTATAATTATTCGGTATTTGCATAAAATTTTCGAACATTGCGCTCAACTCCGTCCATTAGGGTTTGTACAGACTCTTCAGAAATCGCAGAAGCCGTATTTGTCCAAATTTGCTGAAGTGTTTGATGTCTTCGATTCCTTGCTTCTTTCCAGAAAGCTTCCGCTTCATCAGAGTCCGACATCTCTCGATTTGGTCGTAGCTCTGGGCATTTTGTTCGGGTTTGAGGTTTTTGGTAAGATGTTCACTTGATTTGCTTGGTACCACTCCATCACAGTTTTAGTATAGTGGCATGATGCCAAATCGGGCCAGAACAAAGGTTTTTCTTTGTGACTTTTGATGAAGGGTAGCAATCGCTTCTGCAGACACTCTTTCTGTAGTGACGAAAGATTTACTCTTTTTGCCCCACACGTGCAAATTGCTTGCCACACAAGGTATTTTTTGGGAAATTTCGATGCCTTCTTCGTTCTGAAATACTCAGCTGTAGCATTTCTGGCCATAGCAGAATAAAAATCCAGCCCTGGAAGCTGCTTGAAATCGTTCAGGACATAAGTTTCATCGTCCATAACAACGCATGAAAACTTCGTCAAATATTCGTAGTACAAACGTCGAGCCCGTGATTTTGCTGCCAAGTTTTTCGTTGCGATTTGGAACTGTTTTTACTTTATACGACTTGAGTCCCAAACGTTGTTTTGAATTTTGGAAAAAACCAAATTTGGACAATGGACCGTAGTGGTCGGATTTGTAAACTATGACATCTTATGTGTTCCTTATAACAGTAACAACATCAGAGGTTTTTTGTTTTCCCACGGTGCAGTTCAAACGTGTTTCAGGGAAATACAAAATGGAAGAAGAAAGAAAAATATTATTATTGCACTATCATTCTGGGCCAAAACTTGCTAAAGTGTTGGGACTTCCCAGAAATACCGTGTGGCGTGTTTTGTAAAAGTACAGAAAACTTTGTCGACGGATCGCGGCCTCAAAGTAGGCCTCAGGCGGGTACTGTCAACCGTCAGCTGCCGTGGATCAAAGTCATCAAGAACATTAGAGACGAACCCCAACAGACCTCAGACCGCGATTTGGCCCAAAGTTTCACGCCGCACGTAGTACCGTGCAACGAATTTCTTCTCCGAGAAGGCTTCAAGTCATACCGTCCTGTGAGACGGCCAAATAGGGATCAAAAGCAGAACAGTGTGGCCAGAATCCGTGCCAGAAAACTGTATGATCCGGTGTTGGTAAAATTCAGTGGCTGTCTCCTCATGGATGATGACTTGATAGGCTGCCGTAAAGACGCTTTGGAGCTGTAAAACCATAAAACGCTTTGTGCACCATGATAGGTAAAATTGCCTTTTCTGCAATTGCATTTTTTGCCACAATTTCAACTTTTGGGTGTATATAGTAAAATTTGGTCAAAATTTGCTTAACTGACAGATCACCTCAGTTAAACTATCAGAATACTAAGTCTGATCGATTACCTGTGATTTCCTCAGGGTAGCATTCTTATGCTAATATTGCATAATATTTCCACTTAGGACCCCATGATTCATTTTTGATAGCTGACAATACAGGCATTTTCAATACCAGAAAAAGTCTTCCTGTTATTTGAAGCCGATCCCAAAAAAAGATCTTTTCTCTTTTTATTTACAAAAAAAGGAAGAGTTTTCTCCCAGCGCACAGCGGGCAAGAACTGATAAGAACTAAGAACAAAATCTGTAACTTTTGTCGCTTTTAAGGAGCGGCTTTTAAACAAGGCTATTTCCGCTTGTAAATGGATATGGTTGTGGAGTTATAGAGCTTATTTTACCCCACTTCCCCTTATTCTTGAATAATTTATAGACTTCTTTGCACGGAGAGGCCCAAGATCAACAAAATAGTGCTCGTCCCATGTGAAATTTTTCTGGAAAATCGAATAGAGGGGTTTTCAACCACCGCATGGCTCTGTGAACGAGACATGGCTTGATTTTACCCCACTTCCCTAGTATTCTTGAATAGTTTAGAGGGCTATTCACTAAACCACGTAGACTTTTCTGGGGGAAGAGGGGGGGGGAATGGCAAAAGAGCTACGCTCCCATACAAAAATGAGGGGGAGGGGGGGTTAGATGTTCAAAAATGAGTCTACGTGGTTTATGAACAGGCCCATAGATATCTTTGCTCAAGGAGTGCCTCAAGATCAACAAAATAGGACTAGTCCAATGTAAAATTTCCTGGAGAATCGAATAGAGGTTGTTTCAACCACCGCACGGCTCTGGGAACGAAGATATGGCTGATTTCACCCCAGTTTAACCCATGTAGTTGAATTATGTATCCCAAGAATATAAGAGGAAGTAGGGTAATATCAGCTAAATCTTTATTCACAGAGCCGTGCGGTATATAAAACAACCTCTATTCGGTTCTCTAGAAAATTTCACATAGCTCTATATTGTTGATCTTGAGCGACTCCGAGCAAAGATATCTATGAATTATGCTATAGTATAAGGGGAAGTGGGGTGAAATCAGCCATATCTTCGTTCACAGAGCCGTGCAGTGGTTGAAACAACCTCTTTTAGATTCTCCATATCCCTGTAATATGACCCTATGGAAAATTTGAGCTCAATTCATCATGGTTGAGGGGTGCTTTTAATCGATTAAAATTTTGACATTTTTATCCATGCATGTTTTGTTTTAGATATATTAAAATTGAATCAAATATTGAATTTTTATTTTCAAATTACTGACTAGAAGAACCCCAACGAAATATCGAACACCAATTATAAGTTGCTGTTAACGGTGATTTATCAGGAATTATAATGAACATTTCTTAGCAGTTTCATCTGTTATTGCTCCGTTATTTAATCTGAACCTCGAAAGTTTTCAAAGTTCCAGAATAGTCAAAATTTTGATCGATTGTAGGCATCCCTAAACCATGCCAGATTAAGTTCCAAATTTCTAACAGTAGGTGGTATTTTGAACTGATGAAACCTTTCCACAATCCTGGTTTGTGGAATTTAGAAAGCATATTGCATCATCTAAACAAAATTCGTTCCCAAAATTTTTTTAAGAAAAAAAAAATCAATTTCTTAAAAAAAACGCTTTTAAAAAAACTAGTTTTCTTAAAAAAAATTTATATAAATAAACATGAATTTCTGTCTGAACCTTATAGAATCGGAAACTACTGAACCGATTTTCGTGAAATTTTGTTCGGAGGAGCTTTTGGGACCAAGGAAAGTTCTTGAGATTGTTAGAGACTCCTCCGCTCTCTGAAAGAGGAGCCTATCATACAAATGAAACAGAAGTTTCTGCATAAGCTGATCAAGCAAATGGAACCAATGTTTGCATGTTTTCTGGAGGCAAGAAATATTTCTATGGTGGTTCGATACCCCTCCCCTCTCTAGAAGGGAGGGGGGGGGGGGCTAAGCATATTAAACAAATTCAAACTAAACATGAGATTTTATTCCTACAGTTATGAAAATTTGTATGAGAAAAAATGTTTATATGGTGGGTTGAGACCCCTCCCTTATCAGGAAAGGATGGCTCTTATACAAATGAAACAGAAAATTTCTGCTTAATCCTGAAAAATTATCAAGCAAATGATATAAATATGGTATGTGGATGGTTTTGATGGTTTGAGACCAAACATGGGAATTATCCCTTCTGCTATGAAATTTTCGTGGGGTTTTCGGGGTCGGAGAAGGTTCTTATGGTGGTTCGAGACTCCTCCACCGCCTGAAAGGGGGGAAAAGCTCCCATACAAATGAAACAAAAAGGCAGGATGTTTTCTATCTATTTCTGATTATCCAGCAAAATGTGTATTTCTCGGGTAATCAGCATGTTCTGATATAAGTTTGAACCCCTTATTAGTCAAGAATGGGGGATGCTTGAGTTACTCTCAGTGCTACATTATGCACAAGAAGTTAATCCAAGGTTTTGCAATAGAAAATTGCGTTCAAACTGACTTATTTGTGATGATGAATGTTTGAAAAAAAAACAACTTATAAGCGCCAGTTCTATTAAATTTTTACTCACTTAGTTGAAAGCGTTGCAAGGCTAGCACCGGGCTCAGCTACCCAGGTAACCAATAAGCATTAGCATGCCTTAAATGCAGTATATCAACACTAAATCTGCATTACAGATGCTACAAGCATTATTTTAGCATAATATCAGCATCTTGAAAGCTATCGGATGAAAAGCAGCATTTTAAATGCTTCTAGTCTGTAATAAGCATTTCGAATACAAAATAGCATTAATGAAGCATTATCATAGCTTTGCAGTAAAGCAGCCGTATATTGGGGCCAAAAGTGGCATTTATGTTGCATTTACGGCGACTTAAATGCTTGATAGGCTGCCGTAAAGACGCTTTGGAACTGTTTATTGATTACCTGGGTCGTTCTCTATAGAAACAGATCATGAGATTATATGTATTTTAAGTCATTTGGCATCGAAAAACTAATTTCGATTTTTGATTTTTCCTTTCGGACGTCTCCCCATGGGAAAATTTTCATGGCCAAAAATGTCAAAACTTTGATCGATTAGAGGCACTCCTAAATCATGTCCGATTGAGAGGAGTGAATAGATTACAAGTCCCGACCCAGTGACTTCTGCCATGCCGGACCCCACTACGCTCAGGTCGGGACTCCCAGGTGGCCAGCCAAGACCGTAGCGAAACACCAAACTAGTTTTCTGCGTTCTCACAAAACACATTATTCGCGCGTCTTGTGCAGAGCGCTCACAACTACATATAAATCGAAACGCATGCTTCAAGCCCTGCTGAGACCCAGCCGCAGGGATGCCATATTGACAGACATGTCTGTAAATTTGCAGACTTTTAATTTTTATTGCAGACTTTTTTTAACGATGTAGACATTTAGCAGACATCTTATTTATGTTGCAGACTTTTACAGATATTTGAAATATTTTTTAAATTTCAAATAAAGGTATTCTCTGACGTTCGGATTTAAAACGTACGAGGATCTGAACAGTATAGTATATGCGGTAAGAAGCATTGTTGTAATATTTTGAAATATCGTAGCTATCATTTAAAGTAGAAATCCTTGAAGAAACGAAAGCGGTGGGTCACTTGGAGGCACAATGGGCCTGGAGATAAGTATCGTATAGGCCCTTTCCGAGGGTAACATGGAGTCCCTACTTATGTAGTGTTCAATCCCACGCGTGTTCAAACCCATGCGAAAAATTACGTTCAAAGTGTTGGTAATATTGGTCCTTTGCTATTAAGTCACAACGAAAATCAAGGTTCACAACAATACAAATCATATTTGAGAAATGTAGAGACTTCCTCGAAAAAAAAACTTCTCCTATGGTCAGGTAGAAACTTCTCAGAAGTATTGGGAGCAACCAGTTCATGCTAGAAGAACCTTCAAAAAATAATTACCGAAGTTCAAGATCATACTTACCAGAATTTCAAGATAGAACTTCCCCAAAAATCAGGAGAGGACTTATCAGAGCTTCAGAAAGAAGTGTAGGGAAGACGACTTCTCTGAAGATTGGAATTTTTCAGAGGTTTTGGAGTTCTTCCCAGAAATTTAAGATTGACCTTCCCAGAAGTTCAGAAAAAAAAACATTCCTAAATTTCCAGGAACGGCACTACCTATAATTTATCAAAAAATCAGGAAAAAAAATCACCAGGACGATGCGTCATAGAAGCTGAGGAAAGAACTTCTCTCAAGTTCAGGAAAGAAATTCCCAGATGTTCCGGCAGAAACTTCTCGAATGGTTAGTTGAAACTTCCTAGAAGTGCTTGGCAGCTTTTCCAAAGCTCAGACGAGAACATTCTGCATTTCAGAATAAGGATTTCTCAAAATTCTTTAGAGAGAAAAAAAATGAAACTTCCCAGGTGCTTCCTTCTAATTTGAGCATGAATTTCCCAATAGTTCCGGAACAAACTTCTCCAAAGTGCTGGAGAAAACTTCCCAAAAGTTCTGAAGAGGACTTCTCAGAAGTCTAGGAAGAAACTTCATGAACAAATTTAAGGGAATATTCCTAAAAATTTTGGAATAGAATTTCCAATTAGAAGTTTGGAAAGAATAAGCTCAGGAAAAAACTTCCCCGAATTTCAGGAAGAAACCTACCAGAGAGGGCACTACCTGTGGGCTCAAGAAGGAATTTTTCCAAAACATCGTTAGAGAACTCCTCAGAAGTTCACAAGAGGACTTCTCAGAATTTGCGAAGAGATCAAAAGTTCAGTTGGAACTACCCAGAAGTGCTAGAGAGCTTCCCTAAAGTTCCGAATCGAACATTCCAGCATTTCAGAATGAGAACTTCTCGAAGTTCTCGAAACCCAAGAAGTTATGGTAGATTCTTTAGATAAAATTAGGAAGAAACTTTCCAGAAGTATAGGGGGATCTTTCTAGTAGGTCATTTTCATTTCTCAGAGATTCGGGAACAAACTTCCCCGAAGTTCAGGCAAATACTCCCCTGAAGTTCAGAAAAGATTATTTCTGCAGTTCAGAAAAGAACTTCTCAGAAGTTCAGGAAGAAACTTCTGAGAACTTAAGAAGATTTTCCAAGAAATTCTGGAGAGTACTTTCTCAAAGTTTTGCAGAAACTTTCCTCGTAGTTCAGGATAGGACTTATCAGAAGTTTAGAAAGTATTTTGTTCAGGCAAAAAATTACCAAATTTTCTGGAAGGTAAGGTTGGGTTCCTAAATGTGAATTTCGAAGAAAATAAGGAGTGGCTGCCAAGAAGTTCATGACGAATTTTGCCTGAAGGTCATGAGGAAACTTCTCAGAATAAAGCAAAGAGCCTTGCAGAAGATCTGAAGAGAGTTATCCTGAAATTTAAGAGATAATCACTGACTAACCGAAGAAGCAATCTATACAAAAATTATTCATATGACCATAATGATATTGATGATCATGAGTTATGTTTACACCATATTAAAATATGGTACACCCCAATGGTTTTTGTTGAATCAAAAACAAAATTTGTTAATTTTATCAAATGAAAATTGTGATTTTAAACTACAAAACTGGAAAAGAGCGTTACAGGGAATAAAAACTTTAGAAAATTGTGTCATCTATGCGAATGCTTCAAGCTTCAGTGTCACTTTAAAAATATGAAATAATAGTTATAAGGTTGCAAACAATCCAAGAAATAGATGCAGACATGTTAAATAATCACACAAATAGCGATAATGGCATAACTCGCTCTCTTGTTACGTCATTTTGTTGAAACAAATTTAATTTGCTAATACACTAATCACTAATACCGTATTAATTCCCCCCATCCAACAGATTCGAAGGCATTGAGGTGGTGACTCCGACCTCGTTCGAGGTGGTCCTCTATCTGAACCAGATGGGCGTGTTCAACTTCGTCGACGACGGATCCCTCCCGGGAGCGGCAGTCCTCAAGCTGAGCGATGGCCGCAAGCGTTCGATGTCGCTGTGGGTGGAGTTCATCACCGCGTCCGGGTACCTTTCGGCGCGCAAAATCCGTTCCCGGTTCCACACGCTCGTCGCACAGGCCGTCGAAAGTGTCCCTACCGGGAAATGGTCAAACTGGTTCCGGACACGACCGAGGTCAAGCTGAAAATTCGCGAACGGTACATCGTCCAGATAACGCCGGCATTCAAGTGCACGGGAATTTGGCCGAGATCGGCGGCCCACTGGCCAATTCCGCACATCCCGTGGCCCCACCCGGCTCTGGTAGCCGAAGTTAAGTCCGAAGGGTTTGATCTGTTGTCCAAAGAAAGCGTGATCCTGCAAGGAAGAACGCCAACATCGAAGGTGATGCCTGGATTCTGCACTTCACGGAAGCGGAGAATCGGCTGCTGCAGGGAGGCTACCGAAAGCGCTGCTTGAGCATACTGAAGACGCTCTGTGACCGGCATCTGGATTTGCCGGGTGTCCCCATCACATACTACCATCTGAAAACTTTGCTACTTTACGAGTGCGAGAAGCATCCGCGGGAGGCCGAATGGGATGCCAACTGCATCGGCGACCGACTGAATGGGATATTTTTGCAGATGATTTCCTGCCTGCAGAATCGACGCTGCCCGCACTACTTTCTGCCGAGTTTGGATCTGTTCAAGGGCAAGTCCCCGACGGCACTGGACAATGCCTCCAAGCACGTGTGGAAACTGTGCCGGGACATTCTGACCAGCACGAAGGCGTTCGACAGGTTGTAGGACTATAGAGTTAGGAATCGGTGAGTCATATCTGAGAATCGAAACAAACGATGAGTAACGAATGTATACGATATTGAGACAAAATTTTTCCCTTTTCCAATAAGTAGATGAAATTTTTTAACTAATATTTAAGTGTTATTGGAAATGTGTTTTTCTTTATTTGCGAGAACCGTTATTGGGAGGTGCAAGTGTAATGCGTTCAGTTTTTAATTTAAGTGAGGTTAGAGGCCGATATTGAGCGTTTACATACGAATTGAAGGTGCAAAAAGCAGTTAATAATATTGAATGTATTGTTCTTGAGTTTTAATTACATCTATTACCTTTATTTACACATGTTTTACTAGTGCAAACGAAGCTTGTTCATTGATCAAATATAATATTTAACGGATATAATAATAGCTTTTCCGGAAAGTTCAACTTTCAAGAGTGATAGATTTTTTGGTTTTGTTTTTTATTGTAAAGAATATGTGAAATGTCCTTAAAGTGCACTGGGGGTTATTCATTATTCTACTGTTCTGTCCCTCCTGCGTGTTTTTGATCCGTTGTTGACCGTCTTTCGATGGGGTTAGCCTGATAACACGATCCTAAATCCTGAGTTTGATTTGCTATCTCTGCTTCTGTCTACCGTTCAATACTCTGATGGGAAGCTTGATGCAGTATAAGTGTCCGCGTAGCGTTCTTCTGTTCCAACTTCTGCTGATATTCCTCGTCGAACTACTCGTTCCGTCGGTTTCGTTTGACGTCATCTAAGACGTCGAATTTAACAGTGGCGGGAAGAAAACTAGTTAAGTGTTTACCAGCTAGTTATTTATATTTCGACCTGTCCCTTCGGTTGTTGGAACTAAACTCATCAAAATTTTTCAAATTGTCTATTACTACCATGGCTACCACTCATGGCCTACCACATCCTCTCTTGTGCACACGCTAATGGTACATCTCCCCCTTTTAGAAGAGATCATATATATTGCAAGGCAAGCCGGGAGCCTACGATGTCTTCCCTCTTGTCGAACGGACGCTGGAGAAGGTTCTTCAGGCGCGTCCGACTCGTTATTCGTCATCACATCATCAGGATTGTCGTCGGCAATCGGTTTCGCCTCTGGAATGGTATCTTCGTACTGAGGTAGATCTTCTAATGAATTCTCTGGGACAAATGGTTTCGGAACTTGGAGATGGAAGTTGATTATTGCAAACCGTTGGATCAGCATAACCCGCACTCAAAAACCGTTGTCGTAACTGATTTGTGTGTACTCGAATGAAACGTCCGTTGTCGAGTGAGAACGGTGTAGGTCACCGAACCCTTGTGCTCGATTACGTGCTAGAAAAGTTTGATGTTTTTTCGAAATCCAGAGTGTGCACGATGTGGTTCCCCCCATAGGCCATAAATGAAGAAATCGCATGTCAATATTTTCCAAATTAAATTAATTTTTCTACATCTAGCATAGCCTGAAATTTACGATGGCATCAATAGTATCACGGAAGTTTTGCGAGGATTTTTACTATTGAGCTTGCAAAGTCACGCGTTTGTCTATATTTTTAGCAGCCATCAAAAAGCGCTTCATTTGGTACAGTAAAACTTTACGGTTTTTCAATGAATTTGTGCATTTCAACGCGGCTTTTGCCATGGATATTCAAAAACAAGGTATGTATTATCATTTCTGGGGGTTTTGGAGGATATTTATCCATCTATGTCTCTATCATCTATTCATCTAATCCACTATTAACAGCTATGTGTATGTAAACAAAGGCAAATTTACGAATAAACTAATGTAATCGATGAACTTCA